>JAODAL010029721.1:0-51160 GCA_025379985.1 Phyllomedusa bahiana
TCAACCCCCTTTTATTTTTTTTTTTTTTTAAATTTTTGAAAAAATTTCGTAAAAAAAAAAACCAAAAAATTAGTAACATAAGTGAGCATGAAAAGGTGTTCTAGTGTGTACTAAGAAAAGTGTGCCTGGTCAGGAAGGGGGATAAGCGGCTTGGGCAAGAAGTGGATAAAGAATGGTGGTGGTGTTTTTGGGTAAAATGCAGTCTGTGAAGTCTTCTTTAGCGAGTGTAAATGTTTGTTTCCAGTTTTACATTAAAAAATAATAATTTCTAACTTCTAGGAAAATTGGGGGGGTCTTCGAAGAAAACCCTGAAAACCTTTTTGGGAAAAGGGAATTCTGGCAACGGAGAACGTCCGAACCGCAGTGAAGAATCCGTCTAAAAGAAGGTAAAGCAAATCACACCTTCCCTTTTGTAAAAGCCCTGATCACACAAAGCTGACATTGGTTTCTTATTCGCAGGAAAATATTTTTTTGTTTTTTAAAAGGATAATAAATAGTGAAACTTATCGCTTAATATTTGTCTTACGCAGGGCTGTGGGTGGGAAAAGTCGTGGCTTTTTGCAGGAGTCGGAGTCGTAAAAAAGGGCCCGACCCCGACTCCAAAAATTAAAAAATTTGGTCCATTTTTAGTTCGATGAAAAAGAGAAAAGAGGCTTTGCGTCGGCCCCAGTGCTCTGCTCCCATATCTTCACCCTTATCAATGAGGAGTTAAATGATGACGTGGAGCGGGGAGAGGCTGCTCCAGAGGAAAAGATTCCGATCCATGAAAACAAATTTCGCAAAATTTTTCACCTGCTTTCAAAAAGTAGAAGAGTTCAACCATTCATCAGCCCCGACTGGGGGCTGAGGAATCCTTTATCCCTGCTTGTTAGAGATGTTGCCCCCTGGCACCGCTTTGCCCCAAAACCCAAATTAGTGTAGGAGGCCGTTCTTAAACCCGGGGAAAAAAGGGGGTCGATGTGAGGTATGTTGCAGGATTGATGGGAAAAGGCAATACTATTTCTCGGAAAAAAATTCAGAGGGGTCCACAAATGTTCTGCAGTGCTTTTTCATATTTACAATTTTTTTGTGTCCCCAAAGTCATGCCAATAATATATTTTTCACTGAAAGCAAAATGGTAACAATGGTTTGAACTTGTGACTTTCAGGTTCCATATCTCACATTCACTACAGCTTTTTACTAGGCCCTTCTGTAATTTTTATACGTCATTTACCTTCTTGTACATAAAAAGTGACTTGCAAGATTTTTGATTGTTAGTTATAGTTTTGCTCCTAAAAATTTTAAGTGTTAATTTTTATTATTTTCTTAGTATTTGGGAAACCACCTTTTGGGTTTTTCCCAAAAACTGCCTGAATGTTTTCCGAGCTTGGATAAGTTTTAAAGGGCATAGCCTAAACAAAAATTGATCCCCAAGTCCCCTTTACCCCATTCCCAATTTTGGGGTTGCGGGCTGGACTTGGATACAAAATACGCTTTTTTTTTCCAACTCTACCCACTGGGTGTTCAAAAAAAATCAAAACATTTTTCCCCTTTTTAGTTGTAAAGTGTCTGTTCTACCAAAATAGCTTGTTTAAATTGTTTCTTAAGGTGATAAAAAAAGCCGGGAAGGGTTCCCCCTTTTTTATTACAGAAAAAGTTGTTACTTAAACATGCCCCAATGAAATGAGGGGTCGGGGCTTGGGGTTGTGACTCCAACGGCCTGCTTTTTTTTGCCTGCAATTACGCCCGGGCCTTTTCCCGTTTGCACCCCGGGGGTTGGGGGGCCCAGCTCGCCGGCCCCTTTAGACTTGCATTATAACAGCGCGTTTACGCCTTTGAATAAGTAGAGGGTCCCCTTTTCTCCCCCTTTAAACCGTATTGCCCCCCCCCGAGCGGGGAAAAGGGAGACTTAACCCTTTTGTTATCTATGAAAACCCCTGTGGTTTAAACCTTTAATGCTGGGAGTTTTTCGCCCTTTAATTCGCACCAGTACGGCCCCCGGGAATTAGGGGACGAAATACGTCCCAAATAAACCCTTTTGGGGAAAACAGGGGCCTAAGTGTTTCGCCAGTTTCCCCCAGTTTCTGCCTAAAAAAGAATCCCCGTAAAATGCGAGCCAATTTAAAATTTAAAGTAAAAAAAAACCCTTTCCCCCTTCTATAAATTTTGGGAAAAATGAAACCCAAATTTTTATTTCTAGCCGAGTTTCCCTTTTTGGGTTTTTGAGGAAAGAATTAGGGTTTTTGCCCCCACGGTTGGGTTTTGGGATGTTTTTTTTCAGACAGTTTTCGGTTTCGAAAAACCGTTGAAAATTTGGGCCGCAAATTTTTTCAAGGGGAACCGCTAAATGGGTTTTCCGCCCCCCCGGGGTTTTTCGACCCCCGGCGCTCCGAAAAAAAAGGAAAAATGTTTTTTCTTCCGTCCGGGGGTTTTTTAAAAGGGAATATAAACTTTTTTTGGGGAAATGGGGGGGGGCTGTTCTCCACTAACCGGGGGGGAAAAGTCACCCCCCGGGGCCCGTGTGAAACCGGCACGAAAAAAAAAAGGAAAAAAAACCGGTCGGGTTTAAACCAAATGGTATTTGTCCTGTGCCGTGGGAAAGGCCCTTTTTAAGGTATTTTTGTTAGGGTTTTTTCTCTGTCGGGTCCTAATTTTGAAACCCCCTTCTAAAATTTTACATACAAAAATTTTTGGAGAAATTTTTTCCCTTTCCCCTTCATGTAAAATTGCTTTACGTATTTTTTTGGGGTAAAATGTTTGGGGCAGAAAGTAGTGAAATCTATTCTTATCAGCAGCTGGAAGACAGCTGCCCCACCTGCACTAGCCGCTGGGATTGGAGAAAACTCGGAACCTCTTTAAAGGGGTTTTGCCGATTAATGTTGCGTGGATCCCCCAAAAATGGGTATTTAATTTTTTTCCCTAAATTATGTGTTTTCCCAAAATATTTAAAGGGCCTCGGAGAGTTTCAGCTTTCTTTCCCACCCCCCTTTGTTCCCGGGGACGTTTACAAAGCCCACGGAAAAGGAGCTGATCTGGTCGGGCTTGACTGCCTGCACTTCTTATTTGATGACGGGGAAACATGAAGGAGTTTAGCAAGGGATGTGGAGAAATTTTCCCCGTTTTTTTGTATAGAGAAACCCCTGATTTTTAATGTAATTATTTGTTTTAAAACATTGTAGACTCTTCCCCCGTAAGGGGGTGTGGGGGTCCCGGCCCAAGGGCCCAAAACCCCGACTTGACTCCTCAATTTCCCCCCCCCGACTCCTGAATTTCCCCCCTCCCTCATTTCACGGCACTGTCTTTTGTGATAAAATTTTTCTGTAGTAAAATGGTAACATTTAGGGGTGGGTTTATCACCTTTTATACCCTTTTAAAAAAGCTATTAGGAGAACGACACTGATAAGCAAAGGGTAACAATGTTTTGATCTTTTTAAAAAACCAAAAATTTTGGGTAGAGTTGAAGAAAAAAAACCTTTTATTTGTATTCCAAGTCCTGTTGCACCAACATTTTGGGGAAAGTTTTTTTAAAAAGAGGGGCCTGGGGTAGATTTTGGTCAAGACCTGCATGAATCTGATCCAGAGCCCAGAAAAAATTTTAGGAGGGGCTGGAAAAACCAAAGGTGGATTTTTTAAAAAAACTAACAAAAAAGCCCGGGAAATAAGCAGATGCTTTAAATATTGAAGGGCAAATTTTAAAATTTAAGATTTTTGGGGGAAAAAAGGGTTGTCTATGAAATTTATGGGAGTTCCCTGTATAAACTGTAGTGGATGGTAGATATGGGCATCAAAAAACACAAGTTCAAAACCCTTGTTACCCTTTTGCTTTGGGTTAAATGTAAAAAAATTTATTTGGGTATGATTTTTGGACACATAATATTGTAAAATTTTCAAAAAAAACTGCATGGGTCGTTTTTTGGAGTCATCGAACTAAATGGCCACTCGTTATTTTTTTGGGGTCAGTCCCCCCTTTTTTTGACGAAAATCCGAATTTCCCGCAAAATTTTTGCCCCCCGGAAATCAGACGCCCCCAGCCTGCCCGGCTTTTTCAATGCTCAGCCCCCCCCCATGACTCAGCATGCTGAGTTAATTTTTTCTCTGATTTTGATAACGGTAAGGGAACTGACTTCTTGGCCCAAAAACCCCCTTTTAAAAAATTGATCACTGGACTGTTTGGGGCCCGTCCCTGTTAGCTCCATCAGTCCGATGACCGCTCTGGCCCATATAAACACAGACCTGCACAACATTGCATGATGCCCCCGGCTGGGGTACGCCGGGTCACCCCTCATACCAAAACCTTTTTATTTTGGGGGTGGGGGTTTACATAGACACCCCAAAATTTTTTTTGTTTTGGGGTGTTTTTTTGCAGGGCCCACCCCAACAGATGCCTGTGCATTATATATGATTAGACAGTAGTATACCAACATATAGACACACAAAAAGCTGTATAGAGAAGAAAAAACTGAACAAAAGGGCGGCCCTAGTGTATGGATGATTGCGGTGTGCACTAACCTGAAGGGGTTTTCGCAATCCCCGGAGGTGTAAAACCCCCCGCCTAGCAATAAAAGTCTTGGTTCCACCTTTATTGGGTTGCAAAAAAAACCCCGCTTTTTTTGCTGTAGAACATTGCCACCGTGAACCCTTTGTGACGGGCTTTTTTTTTGGGGGGGGGGAAAAAAGGGGTTTGGGTTTTTATAATTTTTTTAAAATGAAAATTTTCTTTTTATAGGACCTGAGGAAACTCCTTAGGGTAAAGTTACACGATTTATGCAGCGAAAAAAAGTACCCCCTCGCAGTTAAAATCGTGCGTTTTCCGGGGGGAAAAAAAGGGCCGCCCCTGATTTAGCGTGTTTCACCCGAGGAAAACGGGGGGGCCGACAACCCGCCCCGGCCCCCTAGAAAATGCTTAAAGCAAATTTACTTGTCACTTATCTCCCCGCGGTGTACAATAAAGAAACCCGGGGGAGGGGCGTAAACCCATTAAATTTTCTGAGAGCAAAGGATTACCCCTAAAATTTTGGGGCGGGAAATTTCCCCCGTAAATTAAAAAAGAACCTGTACATAGATTTTGCCCCCCCTTGCTGAGGGGGAGAACCCAAACTAGTGTCAGGCCTGTGTTTCCGTTTCTTTTGTCCTTTTTCTGTAAGGGTGCTGTAGTTTTCGTGTAAATTTTTTTCCCCAAAAACTGAGTTTTTTAGCCAGAAGAGTCTTTTGAAGAGTCCCCTTTAGAGTGTCGTTTTTTTCAAAAAACCCCGGCCCAAACAGAGGCTTGCCCCCCCCACCTCCCAAAAAAACAAAAAAAATTAGGGTTTAAAAATTTGAAAAAACATGTGAAAACTGTCAGTGGGCGGGAGTTAACACCTACTAATTTAAAAAAGATTTGAGGGGTTTAAAAAGCTCTAAAAAAATGTGCAATTTTACAGAATAAGGGACACAGTGCTGGGAACAGCAGGGTTTTCCCCTAGCTGGGGTTTTTCCCCCATGGGGCAGGTTCCCCTTTTAAGGGACAGTATGCGTCGTAAAAAGGGGGCCTCCAAAATTTTAAACCCCTTGTGAACATACCCCTTTGGCCGGGGGAAAACCCCGTTGTTTCCCTTTTTTCGTAATTTTTCAGGGGAAATCTCTTGGGCCCTTAATATACCCTTTATTCTATACCTTTTATTTTTATGTGGTGTTTCCGAAACCCTTTTAGTTTTCTAATATGGGAAAAGACCTTAAAAGTGATTGGGCGGGAAAATTTGCAGTTGTCTAAAAAAAAATAATGTGTTTTTTTGGGCCCCTTTAAAAAACCCAAACCCCAATAAAAGCAGTTATTTCTTACAGTGAAAGCCGCACTGCGATTGGTTGCTATGGGCAAAAAAAAAAAAATTTTTTATTAAAACCCCCACCATGCCCCCTTGCAATACACCTGCAGGGTGCTAAGCAGTTTTCAGAATAGCAGACAAATGATCTAGTGTGATCTATTAAAATCTATTCTTCTCTATCCTGCTGGGGAAAAAAAAGGTCAAATGGCCGGGGGGAAACAAAAATTTCCTTTCGAATTCAAATTTGTACATTTAGTTTAGGGGGAATCAAAACCCAAAAAAATTTTTTTTTTATTTTTAAAAAAAAGAATTTTTTTTGAAAAACAATTAGCTGGTCCTGAGAAAAATTTTTTCCCCGGAAAGGGTGGTTGATTGGCCGGTTTTGGGGGTTTGGGGGGTTAAAGATGGTGTTTGGTAGTTTTTGGAAAAGGGGGATCTCGGGGATGGGAAGGGGGGGGGGGGAAGAAAAGGTAGGGGGGGTTTTGTGGTGGGGGGGGGTGGGGGGGGGGGGTGTGGGGGGGGGGTGTGTGTGTGTGTGGTTTTGTGTGGGGTGTGTGTTGTGTGTTGGTGTGGGGGGGTTTGTTTGGGGGGGGGGGTGAGTGTTTGTGTTTGGTGTTTTTTTTTTGGTGTTGGTGGGGGGTTTGGGGGTTTTGTTTTTGTTGTGTGGCTCTTTTTTTGGGGCCTGCAGGGTTTGGGAAAATTTAATTTTTATTTAAATTGGGGGCTGCGGGGGGAAGGGTTGGTTTGGGAAGGGGGGGAATTTGGGTGTATTTAGAGTTTTTGGTGTTGTTTTTTGTGGGGTTTGTTTGGGGGTGTGTTTTTTTATTTTTTATTATTTAATTATTATTTTTATTTTAAAAAAATTTTTTTTTTTATATATTTTTACACACCTCATACTTGTATAGGAAAATGTTCAAAAACGGGCCGGGGGTTGGAAAATTTAAAATTTTTTTAAACCCGTTTTTTTTGGGTGTGTTTAGAATTGGGTTTTTTGGGGCCCCAAAAAATTGCAAAACCCAACAAAGTTCAGTGTGATTTTAATTTTTTTTAGTTGTAAAACACGGCATTAGGGGGGGTTTAGAGAAAATGGTTAAAGAAAAAGTGTTTTTCATTTTTTTGTTTTCCAAATGGGTCTTTTTGGAAAACCCCTTTAACAAAATTGTCATGTTAATTCTTGGAAAAACTTTTTGGGTTTCAGCAAAAATTTGGCCCCCATTTAAAACTTACACTTTTTCGGGTTGGTTTCAGCCAAAGTTTCATCCAAAACATGCAACCTAAGCCGCATTTTTTAAAACCCCCGGGTTTTTTTTGGAAACCCAAACACCATGTGAAATTAAGGATGGTCCCCCGGGCGCCTTTGGGCTCGGTGGGGGAAGCCAAATTGCTGTTAAAGTCACCAGTAAGGTGTTTCCCAGCCGTTTTATGGGTTTGGGTTTTCCCGAATGGCCCGCCCGTTGGGTTTGGTGGGGCCCTTCCCACCTTCCAAAGGGCCGATTTTTCAGGGCCCCCTTTTAAAAACTTGGTCCCTACAAGGGGAAAACCATGGGGTGGGTTTTCTGCTAGTTTGGAATGTGACCGTAGCAGAAGAGTGGGAAAAAGGGGTTGACCCAAAAGGCTTGGTGGAGAAGCCGCGGGGGAACCCAGGAAAAGGGGACCCCCGGGTGGAAAAAGTGTTTTTTTGGGGGGCGGACCCCTAGGTTTAAAACCCTGGAAAAAAACCCGGGTCTTTTTATCGTGTGTAGTTGTGGCTAAACCCCCAAAGGCCAAAAGGAAATTTTGGGTTTTTTGGGAATTTTCCTGTGCTTTTAGTAAAGGGGTGAATTAGGAAAAAGGTTTTTGGGTCAGGAATAGGGTCATTTAAAATGGTTGCCCCCAAAACCGTTTTCAAAAAGATGGCGAAACCCGTGGGGCCCGAAAAGCCCCCCGAATGGGGCCCAAAAAAAATGGGGGCTTTTTTGGAAATTTTACGTTTGGGGGGTTTAATTTTTAAGGGGGGTTTGTGTTTTTTAAAATTTTTCTTTTTTATTTTTTTTTGAAAATTTTGATATATGATTTTTGTTTTTTTATTTTTTTTTTTTAGTATTATATAGATATTTTAGAAAAAATAATTTTTGATTAGATTAAAATATATTTATATTTTATTATAGATATTTATATTTTTAATCACCCGGGGGCCCATTATTAAATTTACACCAATTTTCTTGTAACGGGTTTGGGGAAAACCCTTTTTTTCCTTCAGGGAAATGCCCGGGATTCTTCGTGGCATAATTCCCCCAAAGTGTTTTCAACCCTTGCTCAATTGGTACCCAAAGGGGCCCCAAAAAGTGCCCCAAAAAAATTTTTCCCCACACCATGACACCAAACCACCAAACCCGGGCCCGAAAGGGTTTATTTCAAGGCAGGATGGATCCATGTTTCATGTTGGTTTTACGCATAATTTGACCCTACCTTCCCCAATGTTTGAAGCAGTTTTGGGGAAAACTCCCTCGAACCCGGGGAAAGGGTTTTCCAAATTTTTACTGTCCAATTTGGGTGAGTTGGGCAAATTGGGAAATTCGGGTTTCCTGTTCCCTTTGGGAAAAAGGGGTTTGGACCCGGTGTGGTTTTGCGATGTTAAGCCCTTTGCCCCAATGTTCCCCCTTTTAATTGGGGCCCCAAGGGATCCCTTTTTTTAAAACCTTTGGGTTTTAAAGGGTGGGTTTTTTGACTCTGTTGCCTTTTATCAATTCGAAACCAGTCCCGCCCTTTCCATTTGAAACCCCCTTCATCCAAAAAAGGCATTTTGCCCACCCGGAAATGACAACCCCTAACCTTTGGATTTTTTTTTCTTTTTCGGACCCCCTTTTTCTTTTAAAACCATAGGAGATGGTTGTGCGTGGAAAAAATTCCCCGGGGATCCCGAGTTTCTGAAAAAAACTCAGACCGCCCTTTTTGGCCCCAAAAAACCATGTTTACGTTTTTAAAGGCAAATCAAATTTGTTTCTTCCCCATACTGATGCTCGGTTTTTAACCCGCAGGGGTTGTCCCTTTACCCAAAGTTTTACATGCCTAAAAGCCTGAGTTTCCCCCCATGTGTTTGGGGGGGTTAGAATTAAGTGTTAAGGGAAATTTTGGGCAAAAGGGTACAAACCCCCAAAACCCCACCAAACACCACAACACACCCCAAAAAACACACAACCAAAACCCCCGGCTTTTTAAAACCGCATGGTTCACCAAATGTGTCCCTTTGATTGGCACCCCGAAACTGCCCAAACCCCATGTTTCGATTGTTAATCCTGACCCAAACAAAAACCCCATCATGGGTTGTAGCTGTGTTTAGGAAATTGTAAAAACAGGGCCCTTTCTTGTCCCCATGGCACCCGGGTTTTTTTGTCGGTTTTCCCCGAAAGGGTTTTTCAGTTTTACAAAATTTTTGATAAAAAAACAAGGCCCAAAGACTCCCCCCTGACTTTAATTTGGGAAAATCCATGCAAACAAAAACCCCCCTGCGCGGTTTTTCGCCAGACTTTTTTTTTTTCACCGCCCCCCGGGGGTCCCCAAAAAAAAATTAGAAAATGTTCATTCTTCTGCCTGGGGTTTTTGGTTTGGGAAAATTTAACTTCGACCTGTCTTTGGTCTTTACCTTTTAGACGCCCAAAAAGGCCCCGTTCAACCCGGGTTATTTGCCGACGGAAAATTTGGGGCCGTATTCCCCGACCCGGGTTTGCGCTTAAATTCGGCGCCCAAACCGTCGGAGTCATTTCGGTAATCCACCTTCATAAAAAGAAAAAGTGGGAATCCGTTTTGCCCCCTCCCCGCTCGGCCCCAAAAAAGGGCCCGGGGGGGAGAAAAATGACTTTTTCAAAAATTATTTTAGGGCCGGGCCCCGCCCGGGGAAAAAATGCATTGTCTTTTTGGGGCCCCGGGAGGGGGCGCCCCCGCCGCGCTCCCGGCCCCCCCCCCCGTCCCGCCCCGTATTCAGGCGGTTTTTTGCGTCAATACGGGGACAAATCCGCCGTGGAAAAAGCCCGTTGTGAAAAACCCCGGCCCAATGTTTTTAAATCTTTTTCTCTGAGGATTTTGTCAGTTTAATAAAGGCTCAGAGTAATCTATATTTCTAGCGGTTTTTCACCCAAAAGCCCACATGATCATTTGCTTGGTGGACACTGAGGACATTTTAGGGTTCTTTGCTGCATGTATACTTAGTGAAGAAACTAAAGTTTAGAGAATACTGGCCTGCGGACATCTTGTACCACACCCCAGTATCCCACATGGCCACGCTCCAGATAAGCCTTGAAGGAATGGGTCTTGCGATAATGGACAGTGCTCATCCAAACATGAGCTCCCATATGACCGGCTGTTCACAACTAGGCCAGTCACTAATCATTTCGTCAAAGGGGGTTCACACGGTTATTTCGGGGGGTTGGGCCGTACTGCGCGCCGGATTTGCGTTGCGTGCGGCCCCAATCGTTGCAGAATTAGGGTAATCCCAGTTTCATAGGAACAGGGATTCCGTCGCCCCCCCGCTCGGGAAATTCCCCCGGGGGGGAAAAAGTGAAGCACATTACCCAGGGAAATACGCGCGTGGATAATGTAAGTCTATGGGGCCGGCGGGCCGCGCCCCCGCCCCTTATTCAAGCCGGAATAAGCCATGTGAACCGGGGCTAAGAGGGCGAGGCTTAAACTGTGGCAGAGTGACCCGCGGTATACCCACAGGTTGAGACTTTATAATTAAAGGGACACCAGGATTGAAGACCTTAAGCAGCCGTTTTCCCGGTGTTCGGGAAATTTTTGTGCGTTTGGTCCACCCGGTTACCTTGTCCCCTTTTTTATCAGCATCCTAGAAGGGGCCCAGTACTCCTGGAAGAAGGCGTGCCCGTATTGTACAATTCCCACACTGGAAAGAATGGAGTGACCCAAAAAAAAAATGCTTTTTAAAAAGGGGTGGAAAGGGGGGTTTCTAGTGTTTCCTTTAAAGGTGGATAAAGGGGGAAAATTTATTTTAAAAGCTGGGGCAGTCCCCCCACACAAGTTTTGGTTTGAAACCCCCCTTGGACAAACAATTTAAAAAGAAAATTTCCCAAAGGGCCTAAAATAAGGAGAGGAGTCTTTAAATTTTTTAAAAAAAAATAAAAAACCTGAAAAGGGTAATGCAAAATTGTTTTTTAGGTTTATTCAGCTGGTTCCCCATCATAAAAATTTAAAAATGAAGACAACAAAGGTGGGCGACCCCCGCGGGTTTAAATTTCCAAGTATGTAAAAGATTTTTATTTAAAAATTTTTTTATTTATATAAAATAAAAATTTTTTTGTGTGTGTTTTTTTTATTTTTTAAAAATTAAAAATATATAAAAAACTTTTGAATTAAAGGGGTTGTCCACTTTATATTATAATTCTTCTTTATATATGTGTGTAATAGAAAATCATGCAATTTCCTAATATTCACAATTCTGCTCATGCATTTCCTTTCTACCAATGCAGTAGGTTCCCTTCTAGAAAACAAATGGTATAACCTCCATTCCTGTCCATAGTAATGACGCCATGTGGGGCCCCTGGTTTCCCCCGGGAGCACTTTTTTGGGGAGGGAGGTAAATTTTACCTTTCCCTAATGTCTGTCGGGGCTGTGGGAAAAAAATGCTTTCACATTTCCTTCTCTCTGTCTCATCGTCATTGCTTTATTTTACAGTTAACTTTATTAACAACATGACATTCCCTATAGAGACAATAGTTACCTCAGTAAATCCACCCAGTGAAGAAGTTTTGGGGTTTAATTTTTCCTTTCATTTTCCATGGGCCGTCAAAGTGAACCCCGGCCCGCTGACTACCCGGGGGTCCATTTACGGAAACCATGTTTAGTGACTGAGCTGTTACTACGGACTGGGATGTGGGCTGTCCTGTTTCTAGGTAGGGGCCTGCTGCAGTGGTGTAAAAAAGGTGCAGGGGCAAAATATTTGATTCATCTATGTTAGAAAATTTTATGTTTTTCTATTATATACACAATAAGTAAAAACAATGGGGAAAGGGGATCAACCCCCCTAAAGCTTAAAAAGGGTGGCTATTAAAACTGGGAAGGGGTTTCTTCTTAGGGGTTAAAAAGCCCCCTTTTCTAATATTTTTTTGTAAATGCCCCTTTTTCCCCCTGGCCCCCAAAAAAAAATGGGCCTACTAGGCATAGGCTCCCCAAGAAGCCCCGACGTTAATTGTGGTATCTTTGGGCCCCCGAAGTTATTTGAGGTTTTTTTTAAGTCCCGTAAAAGTGGGGAGGTAGGTCCTCAAAGGATCGCAACTCGCAGTTCCCCCGATTGACATTTGGGGGAATTTTTGGGACCAAGTTAAACCATTTAAAGGGGCGTTCTCCGGGAAGGACAAATAACCGGCCCGGGTTTTTTGGACGGGTTTTTTCCTGGGTTTTTGGGGGGAGTCCCCCGGCCCCCAGGTGGAAAGGGTTTTTTTTGGGGGAGAATAGCCCTCCCCTTTCCAATTTGGGTTGCCCAGATTTCCCTCCGGAAACCGGACGGAAAATTGGCAAGCACAAAAATTTTTTTCGGCCGGACCGCGGGCCCGGGAAAAACCCCCGGAAACCCGGGGGCGGAAAACCCTTTGGCCCTTTTGGGGGGAAAATGGGTAAAACCCAAAAGGTTTTAAACCTTTTTGAAAAACAACCCCCCCTTGTTTTTTTAATTTTTTCCAAAACCCGTTTTAAAAATTTTTTAGGGGAAAAAAAAAAAAAAAAGGTTGTTTTTCTTTTGCCTGGAATTAATAAGGGGGTCAGATGTGGGGGGTCTTTTTTTGCAGGATTATGAAAAGAAGGGGCCCAAAAAAAATTATTTTTATTCTGAAAAAACAAAAATTTAAGAGAAATTTCCCCAAAAAGATCATGGGGGGGAAGGGGGTTTTGGATTAAAGTTTTTCAAAATTTTTTTGTTTTAAAACCTCCCATTTAAAATTTCCAATAAAATTTGGGGGGGTTTTTAAAATTTTAAACCCCCCTTTTGGCAAGGCAAAAACGGGGTAAACCAAAAAATTGGTTTTTTGAAAATTTTTTTTGAAAAAAAAAATTTTTTCCAAAAGGGAATTCCCCAATATCTCACCCTTCCCTAAGCTTTTACAGGGGCTACTGTAATTTTATATACAGTCCTCTTACCCCTCCCCCCTACTAAAAAGTGACTTTCAGTATTTAGCATCTGCTAGTTTTTCAATTTTTTTCCTGTAACTGATTGTTTCTTTTTTTGCGCCCAAAAAACCAAAAAAGTTAAATTTTTTTTTATTTTTTAGTATTTGGGAAATCCCCCTTTTGGGTTTTCAAAATGCCCAACCTTTTTGGGTCGGAAACGGTTTTAAGAAAGGGCTTGACCAAATCTAAACCCCGGCTTTTTCTACAATTTTTAAAGTTGGTGCGCGGGGCTTGGATACAAATTTTCCGCTTTTTCTTTAAAATCTCCCACAAGGGTTTTTTAAAAAATCAAAAAAATTGTTACCCTTTGCTTTTCCCGTGCTGTTCTACCCCAAAAAGTTGTTTTTTGTAAAATAAGGTGATTAAAAAACCTGATGTTTCCGTTTTTTAAAAGTAAAGTTATCATTTTAAACCCTGCGCCTTTATGAGGAGTCAGGAGTCGGAAAGGGTTTTGGGAAAATTTAAGGGGTTTTGGGGGGTTTGGTGGCCCATCCCCAGCCCCGGGGTAATGTAAAGCACAAAATTTTTTTTTATTTTAAAATTTTTTTTTTTTTTTTTTATTTTTTTTTTTTCTTTTTTTTTATTTTTTTTTTTTTTTATGGAGGGAACAAATTTTTCATTTTTTTTTTTTTTCTTAGTAATGTATTAGCTATTCTATATGCTAATAATTTTTTAATCTGTGTCAGTTGACACAGGGAAAAGGCAAGGGGCGCACACAGTGGTTTCCTTTTTACTGGCTTTATACACAGACAGTCCCGGGGCCACTCTAAAGGGGGCCCCAGGGCTGACTGGCGCCGTTCCCGGGCTCTGTGGGGGGGACCCGGGGGGTTCCGGGCACCCCCACCGAAGCGGGAAAACCCTTGAATTTCGCTGCGGTAAAAGCTCCGCCGCAACAAAGGGTTAAAACAAAGGGGTGTGGAGGTTTTCCCCCTTTTCCGGTTTGCAAGGGGGATGCTCTGGGATCAGGGCAGTGTAGTACAGCCCAAAATTTCCCCGGGGCCCGGGGGCGCGCGGGCGGGTGCAAACCCGAAGTCTGGGAGTGACGCCAAAAGACGTCACTGCAGACGAACGACCCGCACCAGCCGACGTCAAAAGACGGTGGGCGGTCGTTAAGGGGTTAAAGTCTTTGTGCTCCTTAAACCATTCCTTAGCAATTTCTTAATTGTGACAAAGCGCATTATTTTACATCGGTCATTGCCTTTAGTGAATATTGTTTCCATGAAGGGGTGTTCTGCAGCACTGCGTAGGTCAGGGTGTATAGGTTAACATACCCATGAATGCCAGGACTCAAGGTTTCCCAGCAGAACATTGCCTAGGACATCACACTGCCTCTTATGGCTTGCCTTCTTCCTATAGTGTTTCTATGTGCCATCTATTTCCCTGTTAAAGGACTTTTACCACAAAGGGATTTCATGCCTGCTTTGTCCTGCTTCAAACAGATCATACACGTCCCCTTTTAAACACACTGAAAGCTGAACAGCATATCATGTGACCCAGCAGGCTTGACATCACCATGCGACCCAGCAGGCTTGACATCACCATGCCTTTCCCCACAGTGTGTTCACTATAGTCAAGCAAAGGTCTGTTTATGTAATGAGCTGTGAAAGGCTACAGTGTAGCTGGGTGGTTAACATTTCTGCTTTTTAGCATAGGGGTCCTAGGTTCAAATCTCTGATAGAACCAAATGTGGATTTTTTTTTTCTCAATGCAGATATCCGATTGAGTTTTCTTTTTTCTAGTTATTTATTTGCAGTGTTCCATTAATTATTAAGTAGTACAGAGGACAGGAGTAGAATGACAGCATCAGGGGTTGAACTCAGCAGTGAGTGTGTGTGATTACCAGGGAAGAGACTGACCGTAGCTCTCTGAGAGGAGAGGTGATATCTGAGCATGTGCGGCCATGATTAAGGAGCTCTCATCACGGGTCGTATCCCCTAGAGACGAGCTGTACACAATGGGTGACAGTGAGCAGCTGTTACAAAAAAGCTACAAAATTTTGAATAATTTTTAATGATGAATGGTGAAAATGTTTATTATTTAATTTGCAAGCTTCCCACGTCAATTTTACTTTAAGTGACATACATGCACCCAGCTTTGAAGGAAATGTAATTCATCACCCCAGGCCACCTTCTTTTATTTCCTTATGGTCCAGCTCAGATATCACGTGGCCATTTAGGTGCTTTTAGCAGTGGGTAGGGTTCTCACCAGTCTGCATCCATGCAGCCCCATTCAGTTTCTAAACTGCCCTTTCTATCTTCATTAATATATCCATGCTCTCATCCCTCATGCTATTATTCTTCAGCTCTTCAAGGGGATGCCAAGTATAGTTTTCTTCCCCTTTGTCGACCTGTACATCAGGGATACTAGTAGCCTAATGGCTTTTCTTTGAGGCATATTCCGTCCCACCCATTACAGAAAATCTGCCTCAGAAATTCAGCGTTGTTTCCTCATTTGAATTCAGTGATTACAAGTGGAATTTTCATTGAGGAAACAACCCTGATTTGGTGCTGACATTTCTAGCCCTGAATGTCCTCATGTGAATGTACTCTTACACTACAGCATGGCTCCAGGAGAAAAACAAGACCATTTGAGCCATGTTACACACCACAAGGAGGTATCAGTCTGAAAATTAAGCAGTCAGAGCAGATTTCTCTGCAGTCATCTGATAAGGCCTACAGTGCCTTGTGAAAGTATTCGGCCCCCTTGAACTTTTCAACCTTTTGCCACATTTCAGGCTTCAAACATAAAGACATAAAATTTTAATTTTTTGTGAAGAATCAGCAACAAGTGGGACACAATTGTGAAGTGGAACGAAATTTATTGGATATTTTAAAACTTTGTAAAAAAAAAAAAAAAAAATGAAAAGTGGGACGTGCAATATTATTCGACCCCTTTACTTTCTGGGCAGCAAACTTGCTCCTGTATTTCAGTGAGGATCTCTGAATATTTCAATGTTGTCCTAAATGACGGTTGATGATAAATATAATCCACCTGTGTGTAATCAAGTCTCTGTATAAATGCACCTGCTGTGTGATAGTCTCAGGGTTCTTTTTAAAGCGCAGAGAGCATCATGAAGACGAAGGAACACACCAGGCAGGTCTGTGATACTGTTGTGGAGAAGTTTAAAGCCGGATTTGGATACAAAAAGTTTTCCCAAACTTTAAACATCCCAAGGAACACTGTGCAAGCGATCATATTGAAATGGAAGGAGTATCAGACCATTGCAAATCTGCCTATACCCGGCCGTCCCTCTAAACTTTCATCTCAAACAAGGAGAAGACTGATCAGAGATACAGCCAAGAGGCCCATGATCACTCTGGATGAACTGCAGAGATCTACAGCTGAGGTGGGAGAGTCTGTCCATAGGACAACAATCAGTCGTACACTGCACAAATCTGGTCTTGTTGAAAGTTTGCCACAAGCCGCCTGGGAGACACCAAACATGTGGAAGAAGGTGCTCTGGTCAGATGAAACCAAAATCCTAATTTTTGGCCACAATGCAAAACGATATGTTTGGCGTAAAAGCAACACAGCTCATCACCCTGAACACCCCATCCCCACTGTCCGACATGGTGGTGGCCGCATCATGGTGTGGGCTTTTCTTCAGCAGAGACAGGGAAGATGGTTACAATTGATGGGAGGATGGATAGAGCCAAATACAGGACCATTCTGGAAGACAAACTGTTGGAGTCTGCAAAAGACCTGAGACTGGGACGGAGATTTATCTAACAAGAAGACAATGATCCCAAACATAAAGCAAAATCTACAATGGAAGGTTCACAAATAAACGTCTCCAGGTGTTAGAATGGCCAAGTCACAGTCCAGACCTGAATCCAATCGAGAATCTGTGGAAAGAGCTGAAAACTGCTGTTCACAAACGCTCTCCATCCAACCTCACTGATGCCTGAGCTTGTTTTACAAGGAAGAATGGGCAAGAATTTCCGTCTCGAGATGTGCAAACTGATAGAGACATACCCCAAGCGACTTGCAGCCGTAATCGCAGCAAATGGTGGCACTACAAAGTATTAACTTAAGGGGGCCGAATAATTTTGCATGCCCCACTTTTCAGTTTTTTTTTTTTACAAAAGTTTAAAATATCTATTAAATTTCGTTCCACTTCACAATTGTGTCCCACTTGTTGTTGATTCTTCACAAAAATATAAAAAAAAATTTATATCTTTGTTTGAAGCCTGAAATGTGGCAAAAGGTTGAAAAGTTCAAGGGGGCCGAATACTTTCGCAAGGCACTGTATCTACATGTACAAGGGATTATGGGAGTGGCTTCATTGTGAGCCTGGTAATCAGTACTTCTTCTCTAATATTGGTCAGGTGTATTTTGTTATTAGACCGCTGAGCCATGAACATTTTTTGTGTTGTATCTCCAAATTTTGGTGGGACCCGCGTTGGAATAAATTTTTTTTTTTTTGTGGTATGTTTTGTGACCATTTAGGCAAATTGCCACTTTAGTTCTTCTTTTGGATTGAAAAGGTTTTCTGTTTAATAGAAAAATAAGTTCCTGGTGTCCCATAAAAAAATGAAAAATAAGTAAAAACCTATGCACCTCTTCCTCCAGTCCTCTGTTCCAGAACTGTGTCTCTCTGGTCTTCCTTTTATGTTTTTTTCCGGAAGAACACGTCAATGCTTCAGCCCTGAATTGACTGCAGTGATCAAATACCACTCATTTACATCACCATTTGGGAGTGAACAGCTCCAAGTGGTGATATAAGCAGAGAAATGTGACTGCTGCTGCAGTGACATGCACGTTCGGAAGAGCACAGTACACAGAGGACCGGAGAGAGGCAATGCTGGAACGGAGGACTGGAGGTGAGGATAGTTTGATTATTTTATATGGTGCACCAGGAGCTTCCTATTTATTTTTTCTAAACACCAGTCAAACCCTCTAATGCAGTGTTTCTCAACTCCAGTCCACAAGGCCCACCAACAGGTCATGTTTTCAGGATCTCCCACAGAATGCACTGACCATAATGATATCACCTGTGCAATACTGAGGAAATCCTGAAAACTTGGCCATGTTGGTGGGTCTGAGGACTGGAGTTGAGAAACACTGCTCTAAGGTATATTTGAAGTGGTTGTGATAATCTATGATATCCCCTTTGGTCACTTAAGATTTTTGCTTAATCATTTTGGACCTTAGGTCAAGGTATATCTTAAGGTATATCTTGATTAATTAAAATGTTTTAAAAACCTGCGTTACTTCGATAAAATTGAAGAGGTTTACCACAAATTACATTTATCACTTAGGGTATGTTCATACAGCGTTTTTTAAAATCCGTCTTTGGATACATTTCACGTACCAAAAAACGAACCGAAAGATGTATTTAACAATGTTCCAGGCAGATATCATTGATTTCAATGTAAAAAAAGGTATGGTCGTTCACACGATACGTTTTCAACATTTTTTTTATTGTGTAAAACAGATGCGTTCAAAGAAGTGACATGTCAATTCTTGATCCGTTTTCACATGTCAAATCCCCACAGGAAACTATAGAATATGTTTTTGGAGGCTAAAATCCTTACCCAAAAACGTACCACGCTCTCTGGTACATTTTTGGATGCGTTTCACGCAACTAAAAAAGGTATTGGTTCCAAATTTGAATGTCTGATGGTAATAATAAGGCTATGTTCACACGGCTTATTTGCGGGGCGCAATTACGCCGTGTGGACGGGGCCCGGGGCGGGAGCGGGGGGCCGGCACCTCGCCGGCCCATAGACTATCATTACTGGTGGTGCGTATACGCCGCTAATAAATGACATGTCACTTATCTTCCCCCGCGGCGGATTTGCAGAGAAGGGAGAGGAGTCGTGATCCATAGTTCTCTATGAGAACTGTGGATTACCATAATGACTGGGACGTATTCCAGCCCGTAATTCGCGCGAATTACAGACTGAAATACGTCCCATTTTAAGGCGTGTGAACATGGCCTAATAGGGTTTTATTGGTTAATTTGAAAGGAAACGTGTTGAAAAACGGATTCAAAACCGTATTTCCTATATTTTTTGGGGTACAGTTTAGGATTGATTTTCAATACGTTAATAAACATATTGAAAAAACGTTATCGGACACGTGTGAACATACCCTTACTCTGTGTATGTGTCTAAATGTCTGAGTGTTGGGATCAGCACTGATTGCTAGAACAGGTTCCGAGCACCCTTTTTCTTCTCACTGTATGACTAATATGAGGAAAACCTTGAATAAATCAGTGGTTAATTGTGCATGCTGTCGCTTCATTCACAATTTCAGTGCTTGCCTCCACAGACTTTAAATGGATCGGCAGGGTGCATATACAGCGTTGTTTCATTCAAATTTCTTGTCGTTATGGTTGTACATTGCGGATGAAGTCGCAACACCTGACTTAGTAATTACCAGCAATCCCTTTATCTAGCATGTTCCCAGTAGAGATACTATTCAGCTATATCGCTCAATAATTAGATATGCTTTAGCCAAAGAAATCTGTATGGAGGAATTATAGTAAGTAAAGAGCTACACTGAATTAAGGCTTCCTTTATTCTGACCCATAAATGAGTTTTTTGGGTATTTTAAAAGGTATGTGCAAATGCCTTACAAGATTAGTCACTTACTATTGGTGTCTGTTTGTGTTTCATACAGTGGTTTGCAAAAGTATTCATACCCCTTGAACTTTTCATCATTTTAAAATGTTAAGGCCACAAACTAAAAGGAGTGTTCTGGGACTGATCAATGCTCGATCGTCCGTCAGAGTATGAGTAAAAATAGAAGGTTAACCTCATACAGGCAGTCCACAGGTTAGGAATGGGATAGGGACTGTAGGTTTGTTCTTAAAGGGAACCTTTCACATAGGGCAGCACAAGCCAGTGTCAGACCTGCTGTTTCCAGCGCTGTGTCCCTTATTCTGTAAGATGCAGCAGTTTTAGAGCATTTACCCCTCAAATCTTATTCATGAGTAGGTGTTAGCCCCACCCACCAAAGGCTAGCTCCGCCCAAATTTGACAGTTATTCTCATTTTCTACCTATTCAAAGTAATAGGTTTGTCAGTTGAGGTGGGCGGGGCTAGCCTCCGATATCCCGGGGTTTGAAAAAAACTGACACTCTGAAGGACTCTTCGAATGACTCTTCTGGCTGAAAACTGCAGATTTGAGCATTAAATAAACGAAAACTACAGAATAAGGGACACAGCGCTGGAAACAGCATGTCTGGCACTACCTTGTTCTGTGCTCAGCCAGGTTGGCAAAAACTATGTGACAGGTTCTCTTTAAGTTGAATTTGTATGCAAGTTGGAACAGGTATATTTATTAAATGGAACTCCAGCACAAAAGGTTTTTTTTTATGTTGTTTTTTTTTTTAGTTTTGGATAGTGCAGGGTACGGTTTTTATATTTGTTTTGTTAAGAAGATTTCACCTCATGTGCTGCTGTGGCATGCTGGAACTTGTCGTTCCATCTGCTGTAGAACATGGAACTGCAAGTGCCAGCATGCCCCATAAGTCTCCGTTTGTAAATAGGGGACAGATGTAAGTCGGGGACTGCCTGTCCTTACCTCCCGGACATTCTCTTTCACTAAGGGCTGCTGCTCCATTCATCCCGGCTGGAGAGGTGAAGGTACTCTTCATGAATAAAATCCAGTGTGACCAACAGCCTTTAGAAGTCATCTAGGTAGTAAGTATAATGAATCTGTATGTAGTTTATTCTCAGTATAACTACAGCTGTTATGTGAAAACCTCAGAGGAAAAACCTGAAGAATGGGCAAAAGTTCCAGACTGTAGATGTACAAAGCTGACAGAGATATTCCCCAACAGACGTGCATCTGTCCCTGTAGCTAAAGGTGGTCCTACAAACTATTCACTCGGGGGCTGTATACATTGCACGCCACACTTTTTAGTTTGGAAAAGCCAATAATTTCTTTACATTTTACAAATACTTGCTACTTGTGTTGCTCTGTCACATAAAAGATCAATAAAATACATTTACATTTGTGTCTGTAACGTTTAAACATAATGAACCGGTCAAGGGTATGAATACTTGTGCAACTCGCTGTATAAAGTTCCTCTTATCTTTACTGTGACCTGGGTATCTATCTTCCTTGCTGGTCTCTGAAAGGATTGTATTTAACCTGCTGGGCTGCAGGTAATATGGAGTAAGTAAGCAGTAGAATAGCAGGGGAGACTGCATTGCAAATTGTAATAGTTGCGCATGGAGGCAGCTGTAAATAGAGGCAATGTCTATGACTGGGATGTGGAATCTCAGGAACTGTAGTCCTTCAGCACTGATAATCTCACACACCAAGCCCTGGCAGCATTAAAGCAAAAATACATCACAGGTCTGAGCAAAATAATTAAAATGAAGAACAATTATGTCTAAGCTATGGTCATAGCATCTAGTTATCAGATACATATAGGTTCTGTCATTTTTATATGCTCAGAGAGCCACCTTAACCCCATAACGACCGCCCACCGACTTTTGACTGGTGCAGGTCGTTCGTCTGAAGCAATGTATTTTGGCGTCGCTGCAGATATTGGGGTTCGCGCCACTGCCGCCACACTGAGAGCAGGGCTGTACTTCACAGCCCTGTTCCCAATGCAGTCTCTGCAGAAAAAACTCTGTTCCCTGGTGCTTAACTCTTTGATTGCCACGCGACAGAGCCTGGGAAATGGCTGCACAGTCAGCCTTGGGAACCTAGAGTGGCCCCAGGGTTGTCTGTGTAAGAAACCAGACTGTGTGTTGCCCTGACTGCGGCCTGTGTCAGACTGACACAGATTATAATGTACTAGCATTATAATCCAGGGGATGCACATACAGTTAGTCCTCGGCGCTGCCATCGCCGATCGTTCAGGTCCCAAGCTGATAGCTTAGCGACCGGTATCGGTTTGGAGCCTTAAGGGTATGTTCACATGGCTTAATTTCGCCGCGTGTTTGCGCTCTAATATGGGTGACATGCGCGCCAAAATCACGGTAATCCATAGTTCTCGCCTCCATGAGCAATGAATGTCAATGGGGCCGGCAGGCTGCCAGTCCCCCTGCGCCGCAGGAGTACACACGTATCAGCGCGAGCTCCCGAAAAACACGATGTACTGCGGCACGTACTGTACGCGCCGCTGTACATTGTGTGCGAATACCCTTAATGGACGGTGGATGGCGCCGGTGACTACTGAGTTACGTGTAATGTCGGGAAATCTCACGTGGGCCGGTCGGAGCTAGATAGAGGGCCGGATGTGGCCCGTGGGCCGTACAATGCCCTGGTCTGGCCTAGAGGATACCACAGAAACATTTCCCAAACCATAATTCTGCCACCATCTTTTCTTCCAGCATTGATTGCAGGGTGTTTGTTCTCTGTTTCTCCTCTGACACGCCGAAAGTGCAAAAATACAATCTTGCCGCTTAATGAAAACTTCCCTCAATCGTGCAAATAATAAAGTACTATTCTAAATTTATTCCAATCAATATATATATAAAAAAATAAGATATACTCCAAGCATGTACTGAACGCATTTCTCGTCTGACCGCCGCTACTTCTCAAGTTTAAACCTCTGACACACCAACATCCATCCACTCGGTGAAGCAGAAAACGTAACTTGTCGCAGAAGGCAAGTATTTGCCAATCAACAGATGTCCAGTTCCGATGCTATGAAATCTGAAGCTTTTTTTGTTGCTACAACTTTATTAGCAGCAGTGCCCCGTACGCAGTAGGGATTGCTGAGCTGTTTTTAGACACGCGTATGGTAGCCTCTGATACCTTTTGGCAGTGAGCTGCTTCACTACAGTGTGTAGATCAGTCTGTGCACACCTTCGTAGTCGATGTTTACAGTGGTGCTATTTGTCCACTAACGATACATCTTTACCATCCCAGAGCTACGCACTGCCAATGTTGAAAGTAGGGAGTGGTCATACTAATATGCATCGACTGTGTAGTATGTACATAATAATTTTGTTCTTGTTGTTCATTGTTGTTCATCATTGTTGTTCTAGGATACTTTTTTCTCACCTTATTCCTGTTTTTATTTTTTAGAGAATATCAGCAACCATCTACTTCTTATGTTTATCAAGATGAAAATTCATCACTCCCATCTATGACTTTGCGCAGTAAAATGAAGGATAGAGTGAGGCGTTCTCTTAGAAAATCGGTATATGATTATTTACTTTTAAAGGGGTATTCCCATCAGGGCATTCTGGCAGCTGTCTGCTTGTGGTCATGGAGCACAGAGGTGGCGCACAAGCATGGCTCTTTCTGTTCACTTCTCTGGGAGTTACACAGTACAGATGAAAAAGACATAAAAGTGTACCAGGTTCTGACAAGGGGGAGGGAAGAGTTTACTTGTTTGGCTGTACTCAGAACTCCGAAATAATTGAACAGAGAGAGCTGCACATTTAAAGATCCTACTTCCCTGATCAAAATCCTTTTAAGTATTTGATTATTTACTTCAAAGTGCACATTTTAACTTTTGTTTTTTCCCTCAGGCAATTGAAACTTCAGTTTTTAAAATAAATGGTGAATCTAATTCCAAAACTAAGGCAAAATCTGCAAAGAAGAGCTCTCATCCTGTTGTAGAGGATTTAGATCATATCACTCCACGGACTTTGTTAAAAAAAATTATTCAAAATGGTAAGTGTCACTTATGTGTGTTTCCAGGAGTCACTGCAAGAGGTTAAAGGGGTATTCCAATGTCATTGATAAGCTTTAAATGTATAGGCAAAGATAAATGAAGACCATTACCAAACCCATTGCTTTTCTGATGTTGCTTCCCTTTAACGCTAGAGCAGTTCTTATTTTTTATTTTACTGTATAACAGTTTCCCCAGATTGCTGACCACCTCTCACTACTCTAGAGCCCTGGCCAGGATGGTGATGTCACTTCCTACTGTGTTTTATCAGCAGCACAGGAGCTTGTTTGTTTCTTAGGCTATGTTCACACGGCTTATTTGCGGGCGGCACCTCACCGGCCCATCGACTATCATTGCTAGCAGCGCGTATACGCCGCTGGTAATTCACATGTCAATTATCTCCCCCCGAGGAGACGTAATCCATAGTTCTCTATGAGAACTGTGGATTACCGTAATGACTGGGACGGATTCCAGTCGTAATTCGCGCACTACGGCGCGTAATTACAGACTGAAATACGTCCCATTTTAAGCCGTGTGAACATAGCCTAAGGCTACTCCCATATGTTTACTCCCATATGTTAACTCTTTAGAGCGCTGTAGCCTTATGCCCTGCTGTTAAACTCCTTCCATTACCAATGTTCCTCTCAATAGGCCCAGCTAGGAGTAGCAGAACTGATATTTTAATCACTGCTGTGGAACCACCCACAGCTTGAACAGGAAGTGAGAACCTGAAGGTGGCAGTGAAAATCAGGCTTTGTGAAACAGCCAAATGAGAAACCCCCTTGATCTGTTGACACACACTAAATCTTGCACTAATTTCCTGCTCAGATTGTAATTTAAGCATAAATCGCATCCCAACAGTCCTTACAACCATACAAGGTGCTGCCATCACCTACTATGTTTTAGGCTGTGAACCTGTCTCTATTGTCCAAGTCAGATTTTTATTCCTTCAGTCTCAGGTTTCCAGAGCTTCCCACCATCTCATCTGGCTGCTACAGCGTTTGAAAATAGACAGGCAATAAGGGGTGGGGTGTTATATGACTATTAAATGCTGCATGCATTGTCCATGTGAACATCCTTTGAAATTGCACAGACCGGACCTGGGTGCCAAAGGGTCACACTAGTTCTTCTCCACCTCCCACTCCACATCCCCCGAAGTGGCTTTTAAACCATGTTCCAGTATATTCTGACCTACAGTAAAAATTCCTACTGATTAAAAGATTTTATTCTACTAACACTGATGTTACTGAATACATAGAGTAATGTTACTGTTTTCTCCTTTCTTTATTCAAAAGTATTTTGTGGAAGTTGTCTGCATATTTATGTGTGACCCATTAAAGAGAACCTGTCACATAGATTATGCCCCCCTTGCTGAGGGCAGCACAAGCTAGTGTCAGACCTGCTGTTCCCAGCGCTGTGTCCCTTATTCTGTAAGATACTGTAGTTTTAGAGCATTTACCCCTCAAATCTTATTCATGAGCAGGTGTTAGCCCCACCCACCAAAGGCTAGCTCCGCCCACTGACAGTTATTCACATGTTTCTACCTATTCAAAGTAATAGGTTTTTCAGTTGAGGTGGGTGGGGCTAGCATCAGATGGGCGGAGTTTAAAAAAAAACTGACACTCTGAAGGACTCTTCGAATGACTCTTCTGGCTGAAAACTGCAGATTTGAGCACTAAATACACGAAAACTCCTGCATCTTACAGAATAAGGGACACCGCGCTGGAAACAGCATGTCTGACACTAGCTTGTTCTGTCCTCAGCCAGGGGGCATAACCTATGTGACAGGTTCTCTTTAATTGCTGTGTGTTCAACAATCTGCCTGAGAACTGACAATGTATGGTGGAGCCCCAAGGATCCAGTAAATCTTTCCGGGTTAAATTGCCATTTTCCAATGATATTGCAGCACGGTGACCCCACTTCCCTAGAGGTCAGCACTTGGGCACCGGATTTGAAGCTGACCAAGGGCAACATCTGCATGAAGTTTGTATGTTCCTCCCGTGTTTTTCTAGGTTTACGCTTAATACTGAGAGCTCTCTTCTCTGTTTCATTTTGCCGGCTGTCTCGTCCAAATAGAGGAGGAAGGATCTATAATGGAGAGCTCTCAATAATATCAGTATTGAGCTAGGGCTACATGGAGACTTTTTTTATTGCACGACTGACTGATTTAACAATCCAGTGACAGCTGCAGTCCACAAATTGTAGAAAACTTATTGTATTCCATTATATTGCAGCTGTAACTTGGTAGTTAAAATCAATCAGTAAAGTAACCCTGGCTGGAGGGGCCAATATCAGACAGATGCAGGTTCAACAAGTGATGTTAGGGGAGGAGGCATCAGTTTACCACCTTCTATACAGCCCAGTAACTATTTTATTGTCTATGCTATTAAAACAAGACTGCACCACGTTTGTCCACAGGTTGTGCGTCTATTTTCAGCTCATGCCTATTCACTTGAGTGGTGTTAATGGTTTATTCCCATCTCCTAGTATCCTGGATAGGAAATGGCAATGAACTGATCATAGAAAACTTACAGGTGACAGCAAATACGCTAGCCTTTCCTTTTATGGGAGCTTTGAGTACTAGAATTTTGGGGGACTGTTCACCTATTGGAAATTTATGGCATATTCTACCAGTATGCCATAAATGTCTGAGAATGGGTTACTCTTTTAAATTGCAGTAACAGGCAAAATCCATGGACAGGTGTGGCACGGTTTCTTGAAAAAAGCAGCCATGTATTTCTAATCCTATGCATCCCCTTTTGTGTACTGAGCACCTTGTATTTGCAGAACTAGAGTGAAGAAATGTACCGCCTTGGTATGTAATAAGACCTTAGCAGCTCTGTTCAGCTAATTAAGAAGGTCTGCCCAGAGTTCACTTTTAATCACTTTTAACTGGGTCACTTTAGTCCTTAAAGGGAATCTGTCAGGTGGTTTATGCTGCCCTAGCCGAGAGCATGTTGTCATAGGGAGAGCTGAGCACTTTGATATATAAGGTTATGTGATTTGGAGCAGGATTTCTGAGTAAAACACGAAGAAGAGACTGACTGGACTCCTTAAGAGACAGTGGGAGTCCTGCTTACCACGCATACAGTGATTGGCAGCTTTCCCTCTATCAGTGTGTGTACACAGCAAACTGTCAATTACTATATGTGGATGGTTTGAAGTTTCACTTTTGGTTGATTTTCTTCTCTGCTTTTTACTCAAAAATCCTACTTTAAATCATACAAACCTACATGTCACAGAGCTCCCTCGATTACACCCTGCTCTTGAATAGGGTAACATAAACCACTTAAGAGGTTCCCTTTAACCCTTTAATGACCGCCCACCGACTTTTGACGTCGGCTTGTGTGGGTCGTTTGTCTACAGCGACGTCTTTTGGCATCGCTGCAGACATCGGGGTTTGCGGCGCCCGGGCGCCGCAGCAGTGCTGGTATCGGGGCTGTACTACACTGCCCTGATCCCAGAGCATCTCCTGCGAGCACCGGGAAGCGGGGGAGCCCCCACACCTCGGTGCTTTAACCCTTTGATAGTGGCGGATCGTCACTGCAGCGCAATCAAAGGGTTTCCCTGCTCTGTCCGATGATCAGAACACCCGGTGACCCGACAGAGCCTGGGGAACAGCTGCACAGTCAGCCCTGGGGACCTAGAGTAGCCACAGGGCTGTCTGTGTAACAAGCCAGTGACCAGGACAGACTGTGTGCTGCCCTGATCAATGCTTGTGTCAGACTGACACAGATTATAATGTATTAGCATATATGAATATGCTAATACATTACTAAAGTTATTAAGTGTGAAATGTGAATGGTGTAAAAAAAAAAAAAGTAAAAAAACCAAAACATTTTTTAAAAAAAAATCTTTAAAAAAATTAGCAATTATTTACAAGTGAACTTAAACTATTCCCCCATAAAGTACAACTTGTCTCAAATGAAACGAGGCCTCACACAACTGCGTAATTTAAAAAATAAAATTACAACTGTTGAAACGCAAGGAGGCAAAAACTAAAAAAATGTTCTGGTCATTAACTACTTTTCAGGCATGGAACTTAAAGGGGTTTTGCCACGAAGTAAAATGGACTCCTTTAGTGATCCATTGTTTACAGCTCGTCTCCCGGGGATACGACCAGGGCTGAGAGTTCCGCAGTCCTGGTCACACATGTTCAGACATCACCTCTCCTCTCCGGCAGCTCCAGAGTTTTCAAACCCCGGGGGCGGTCATTCTACTCCCGTCCTCTATATTCCTTAGTAATTAGTCAAACAGCCCAAATAAATAAAAAAGAAACCTCAATGAGGTTTGTGCATTTATAAAGAGAAAAAAAAAATCCACAGGTTTGGTTCCTGTAGGGATTTGAACCAAGGACCCTTGTGCTGTGAGGTAAAAACATTACCTCTCAGCTACTCACAACGCTTTACATAAACAGACCTTTCTTTCACTAGAGAGAGGAAAGGCCTTTTGATGTCATGCTGCTCGGTCACATGATCTGCAATTCAAACAAATCACACACGCCCCCTTCTGAGCACACAGATCTGAAGAGCTGGATACAGGAGGCATGAAATGAGATTGTGGCAAAACCCCTTTAAGGGGTTAATAACCAACACATTTTTTTGGTCTTCTGTGACTCATAACTTTTTTTGTTTGTATAAATATGTAGTTGAAAGTCTTAATTTTTTTTTGTGGGGTAAATTGTAGAAATCATTTATTTAGTTGTATAAATTTATTTACTGTTTAGAAAAAAAAATTAAACCGTTTAGATGCAGGTGAAGTTTAGACTTTCAGCTTTAAAGAGGGGTTGTCTCACTATATAGGTTTTCAGCCTACCTCAGTGTGTCTGGCACCATAGGATTTTTTAATTCAGGGGCGAGCTTTTTGTCTGCCTCTTCTCCTCCCCCTCCCTGCACCTACGTCATCACCCTGGTGCTTTCTAACTCTGTCATTCAGACTTAGCATTGGGATCGTGTTCTATTCAAATTACATGAGTTTACTGCCCTATGCCTCCTGCTGAACGTTGTACCTCATCCACTAACTACAGTGGATGAAAGAAGTAATAAACCTTACTGTGCCTGTCCTAGATCATGGAAATCCAAAGTAGCAGACAGCACACAGACAGCTCTCCTTCTCTGACTGCAGTAACTATACAGCAGGGGGGTGGCGAGGGGGTTTGCTGCCAGGGTTAACCCTGTGTGTGTTTTCCATTTTGTGCTTACGGGAAACAGCTGCACTGGCAGAGAAGTCTGGGATTTTGTATGAAATAAGCGGGGGGGGGGGGTGTAAGTGTTCCTACAAATCTCCACCGACATTCAAACACTGTTCTTGCCACCTCCCATCGACAGAAAGGGCAGCTGTGAAGTGTGTTCTTAATCACGTTTTTGTCACTAATACGCAGAGCAGGGGGGGATAAAAAACCGTTCACATGCCCCCCTGTTTGTTCTATTTAAGTCAAAGCCCCACGAACATATGTTTTAGTAACACACTTCACTGCTGTAATCGTACTGACCAAGATCCCTCATCCTGCTCCCCTCAATCTTTTTTGAGAGCGGAGGGAGCGGGTCACACAGGGTTAACCCAGGCAGCACATACACAGACACAGAAGCCCTCCCCTTCCCCTTCCCTTCCCTACAGAAGCATCACAAGGGCCTCAGCTGTGCAGGAGGGGCTCTGTGCCCCTGATTGAGAAGTGCTGATGTCCCAGCACGGGCAGCCATGGAGGAAAATCAAAGGTCGGTGGTTTTATAGTGATTTAAGGGCTGATCACCCTACTCCGGGATAACCAAAATGTGGACATTTGAAATGAACAATATTGAAAAAGTGTTGTTTTTTTTTTAAGGTCTTTTAAATTTAAAAAACCCAATCTTTGTAGCCAGAAAAACCCCTTTAATTCGTGGGGTTGACCAAAAGATTGATAAAATGTGAGGCATGATTTTTTTTTTTTAACACATCCCTTCTTTCAGAGGCTAAAAGTAAATCAGACAAATTTAAATTTATTGAAAATTTAAAAATGAAATTTTTTTATTGGTTGAAAACCCCCTTTTTTAAAGAAATGACTCCCTAAAAGTCTTGAACTCCTGTCTCACCGATGTTTTTTCCTCTGTCGGGCCTTTACTGCGCGGTTTCCAGTTGTGTTTGTTTCGGGGCCTTTCTGTCTAAAGTTTAGTTTTTAACCCCTTAGCCAAAACCCCGAAAAGTATTAATGCCAGAACTTTTTTTTTTAGTTTTGGCCTCCTTGCGTTTAAACGTTGTAATTTTTTATTTTTTCAATGAGCAGTTGGATAGGCCCGTTTTTTTCGAGACAAGTTGTTTTTTTTTATAAGGGAAAAGTTTTAAATAATTATAAAAATTCAGTTTTTTTTTGTTTTTTCTACAAAAATTTTTTTTTTTTTTTTTTTTTTTTTTTACCCATTACATTTCACATTTTTTTTTAAAAATTGTTTTAGTTAATTTTACAGGTTTTTACGGTGTGTGGTACCAAAATGTGTAGGTTTTTTTTTTGGGTAATTTATGTACAATTTTTTTTATTAAAAAAATTTTTTTTTACTTTATTTTTTCTTTTTTTATTTTTTTTTTTACACTTTTTATGGTTTTTTTTTCTTTTTTTTTGACTCCCCTGAAGGGAGAACTTTTTTAAAATTTTTTTAATTTTTTTTTTTTCACTTTGTTATGTATTAGCTATTTTATATGCTAAAAATTTATTCGGGGGTTTAGTCTGACACAGGCGTGTTTTGGACGCACACAGTGATCCTTAAAACACCCGGCTTCTTACACAGCAAAATCTGGGGCCATGTAGGGCCCCGAGCTGACTGTGCAGCCCCGGTCCCTGAGCTCTGTGGGTGGCCGGGGTTCCCATCAACCCCGAAAAGCGGGGACCCTTTGATTGCGCTGCGGTAACGCCCGCCCCAATCAAAGGGTTAAGCATCGGGTGCGGAGGTTTTCCCCTGCCCCCCATGCCCGCAGGAGTGCCTGGGTTTGGGGCTGTGTAGTTCGCCCGACCTAGCGCAGTGCGGGGCCCGGGGCCGCAAACCCCCTGTTTGCAGGGGGACGTCAAAAAAAGTCGCTGCAGACGAACGCCGAAAAAGCCCGTCAAAAGACGGTGCGCGGTCGTTAAAGGGTTAAAAGGGTTGTCTCCCCTGCAAGAAAATGTTTCTCCATGAATTTTTAATGTAAAAACGTCCTGCTGTCTACATGAGCTTTTTTCTGCTGTATTTTGCAACATGCTCTAAAAAAAAGCCGAGCCCGGGGAGAAAATTTACTAAGGAGTCTATGGAAAGCACCCGGACGTCTTTTGGGGGGCGTTTTCGCTGCGTTTTTTTTCTGCGTTTTTTTTCAAATGAAAACCCCCTCAGAGACCCAAGTTCCAGCTTTAGTGGGGGTAACAAAGGTTATTCTTATAAAATCTACATACAAAGGCGGTGTTCCCTTTTTTTTTTACTTTTGAATAAAATGATTTGCTTTGGCCCCTAACGATTTTTGCGCTTTTAATTAGTTTTCCCTTTTAAAAAAAAAGTTCTTTTTTGGTTTTGGGGTCGAAATTTTTTTTTTGAGGAATTTTTGGTGCCCAAAATCCTTTTCTTAAAAAAAATTTTGGCCCCTTTAATTTTAAATTTTTCCGCTTCTGGCCCAAAAATATTTTTTTTTTTTTTTTTTTTTTTTTCGGGAAATTTTTGGGCCCAAAAATCAAATTTTTTTTTAAAGGGTTTTGTTTCTTTAAAAAAACCCTTTTCTTAAATTTTTTGGTGCTAATAAATTTTATCTCGTTCTGGGCCCCAAAAAAAAAAGTTTTTTTTTTCGGATTTTTTGGGGCAAAAGGGTCCGTTTTTTTTTTTTCGGATTTTGGCAATAAAATACTTTTCTTTTAAAAGATTTTGGGCAAAAAATTTCTCCTTTGACCCCTAAAAAATTTCGTTTTTTTTTTCAGATTTTTTTCCTTTCTGAAATCCTTTCCCTTAAAAATTTATGAGCGACAAAATTGTTAAAAAAAAAGTGTTTTTGCGGGCCCAAAATTTCCCTTTAAAAAAAAGGATTCTTTCCCAAAAAAAAATGTAAAAAAAACGTTTTTTTTTTTTTTTGGGGTTTTGAAACGCCGAACGAAACTTAGCAGCAAAATTTTTTGTAAAAAATTTTGGGTTTTTTGCACCAAAATCCCCTTTAAAAAAAATTGAAAATTTTTGGGCCAAAATCCATTTAAAAAAACGTATTTTTGCCGACAAAAGCAAAAATAGCTTTATTAGCGTCCCAAAAACCGGGAAAGATGCAGATTTTTAGCACCAAAATCCGTTAAAGAATGGATTTAGGGCCAAAATCCGTTTTAAAAAAAAAAAAATATTTTTGGCGACAAAAAGAAGATAACTTTTTTAGGGGTAAAATCTGTAAAACGATACAAGATACAAATAAAATGCAAAAAAAGGTGCCCTTTTTTTTACCCTTTTGTAGGGTGGAAATTTAGTTAAACCCAAAGGGTTAATTTTTTGCTTAAAATTAAAAAAAAAGGCTTAAAGACAAGCAAAAAACTCTTTTTAAAAAAAAAAGAAAAACCCTGGCAAAAAAACTGCCCTTTTTTCAGTGCTTTTTACAGGCAGTGGAAGAAAAAAATCAGGTTTTTAGCAAAGTTTTTGTTTATTTTTTTTTCAAGTTGTTTTTTGTCCAGGCAGTGTGAAATAGCCTAAAAAAGTGAAATGCAGGCTCCCAATTTTGGGGTTTAGATCAGGTGGCTGACTTGGGGCCCTTCAAGAACATTCCACTTTTTGGCTTTACTAACCCCCAAAGGGGATATTGGCTTTTTTTTTTTTTTGGTTTTTTTTACCCTCTGGTTTTTTTAAAAAAATTTCTTTGAAAAACCGGGGGGCCACCCTTTTTCCTTTGGGATTTGGGGCCCTACAGGAGGGCTCTGAAAACCCACTAAAAATTTTTATTTGGTTTCCTCTGTCCGGGGTCACTTTCTAATAAAAACACTACTGACCCCGTGCCGCTGGCAGCCTTAATGCCCAAACTATCACCTTGCCTCGCTGTGTTTTTCAGATGATGTGGTTTTACTTTTTGGAAACATTTTTGGGGTTTTTACCCAAGCCTTCACCCAAAACTTTGTCTTTCCCTCCTTTTCTGGTAAAAAGTTGGGTCTTGGTTTAATCTGTCCAAAAAATGTTTTTTTCCAGAAATGTTTCTGGTTTTTTTAATTATTTTTTTTTGCAAACTCCAAATTTGCCTTTTTATTCTCGAGGCTTTGAGTAGTTTTCAAAAGCGCCCCCCCTGTTTTTTAATTTATGCAGGGCTTTCCCCCAAAGGTAGATTTGGATTTGATATGCCTTTTTTCCTTGGTTTGGGGGGGTTTTGAAGGGGTTTCTCTTAAACCAAAGGGAATTATTCTGTGTTTATCCAAACCCCTTTTGGGCTTTCCCTTGGGGTTTAAGTCTTTTTGCTTTGATGAGTTTTTAATTTCTTTGGTTAAAATTTGTTTTTGCAGTTTTTAAAAAATGTTGTTTCACTAACAATTTTGGGCAGTTTTTTCTTTTTCCGCAAAAATTTTTCTAATGCTTTGGGAAAACACCTAAACCCCCGGTTTTACCTTTCCCAATTGTTAAAGCTGAAAAAAATTTTCCCTTTTTCTCTGGGGTGGAATTTTTCCCTTTTTTAAGGTCCCCTGTAAAAAAAGGGGGGAAAACTTTTAAAGGGGGGGGTTTTCACTTTCAAAAAGATCTTTTTCTGTAATGAATTTGGGGAAAAACAAAGTTAAAAAATAAGACTTTTGGGAAAAATTTTTTTTTTCCAAATTTTAATTTTAGTTTATCCCTATTGGAAACTGTTTTTGTTTTTCACCTTTTAAAAAATGGGGCAAGGCCTTGGGTTTTGGGGCCCCATCCCTTTGCCGTTGGATTGGGCCCACTGTATTTAGTTCAAAAAACCCCCTGGACCAAGGGAAAAACGTCCTTTATGGGGTTTTTGCCCCCTGTGCTGTGGGTTTGTTGGGCCTGCTCTTTTCTGGGGCTTAATTTACCGCCTTTTTTTTACTCCCCCCCACCCATATTTAAAACAAAATAATACACTCTGCTAAAAAACATCATAACAAGATGGCACTTTCTGTAATATTAAGGGGCTGTATGTATAACTGCTTACACCAATACAAGTGTTCTGGTTACAAGGATTGCTTGTGGAGCCTGGGAGGGAGGTGACACCTCTGCAGCCAACTGACCATTGCAGGAGGTCTGCAGAGCCGTCCTCTCCCTTACCCCGCTCACACAGAATCATGATAATGACTCAGAAGAGAGCAGGGAGGGGGTGTGATGATGTCAGAACTCTTCAGTAAGGGAAGACACGCCTACTGGGAGCAGAGGCCCACCCCTGGATTTGAAGCTGTAAGACTGAGAAAATGTGAAGATGCCTATGAAAAGCTTTACTGAGAGAACCCCTTTAAGAAGCAGAAACTCCTAAACCATTCATTTATTCAATTTTAATGTGGATACCCTCAAATGAAAGCTGCAAGTCTAGACTTTATGCCCCTTATATAACTATAACTTGAATATGTTTCAGTAAACAGGTAAAAAAAATTGTCAGTGTACAAACTATATAAGACCAACTGTATTCTATGTACTTGGTTTTGCTTGATTACTTATGGTATGCTCCTTCTCTTCTTGTTTTGCTTTAATATTATTGATACACCTATTTTTTATTATTATTATAGTGGTGCTTTTTTTTGTATTTATTTTACTTCGGTCATTAACATTATTTGATTATGTTCACAATTTTTCCCCCCTGTATACCGAGGGTGTATTCCTGATGGACCATGTGTAATGGGTGTAATGAATGTTTAAATTTCATCCAGAAAAATATGATCGCCAAATTTAGAGGCTGCAGTTTTACAAGCAAAGCTGTCACATGCTATTCAGTGTCTTAACCCTTAATTTCCTTTTTTTGTCGTCAGATGATGAGGTTTCAATAATTGTTTCACAAAGGTCGAAGGCAGTTGCTGATGATGAAAAAAAACAAAAGAACACTCCCACTGCCAAACTAAGCAGGTAAGTTAATTTGCTTAAAAACTTCTATAACCTAGCACAAACTTAGCGGGTGCATGGTTCAGTAATGGGCTTTTGTGCATAAACCCCATGTTACATTGAGCTGTAACATGGTGCACACAGATTTCTTTTGGGCCTTACAGTGCTTTTGTAATCAATCTCACTCTGCCTGCACGCCAACCTATTTATTGGCCAGAAAAAAAAAAAAAATTATTGGCAATATGTGGTCCTTCAGATGCCAGTTCACATAGTTATTTCCCTCTAAAAACCAGCGCTGCTGCACAGAGTATTATATGAAAAAACATACAAAAAATGGCACGTTACTTACTCAAGAAACACTACAAAGGCCATATTTACAGTTCATTGGCTGGACTAGACTGAACCCAATAGCAGGCAACTCTGGCCAGAAGGGTGCCATAAATACAGATACGCGTAGTTCACCATGCTGGCTTATAACTTATTAGTGATGCCCATACTATTAGATTAGATGGGTTGCCCAGCACTTTCTAGGTTGTAAACCAGCATGGTGTACCACACGTATCTGTATTTATGGCACCCTTCTGTATTGCATTATTCATGTGCAATTGTAGTACCAGGAGCCACCCCCCTCATGCATGTGAGGCATGTGAGTGGTTGTACTATTGGTATTTTTGCATTTGTGCAATCTCCCCATGTATAATACTGTGACGTTTTTGCATACTTGTGTGAACAGGTATTAACTTAATGTGCAGTTTTTTAATCATCTAATGGTTCTGCTAGTGGTGGGTCGTGTGAGCTGCTGCTCAGCAATTAGCTGCACCTGCTTTTTTTTCCTAAGTAGCATATGGACCAGAATTGCCTGCTACTGGGTTCAGTCTAGTCCAGCCATTGAGCTGTGAATATGGCCTGTGTAGTGTCACAGAGTATTATATGACGGCACATGGAGTAAGTATTTCTGTTCTGTAATACAAAATTACAGGAACCATATGCCTGTACACAATTCTGCCTTGTGCATGATGTTTTAAAATGCAGAGTATAAAAAACATAGGGTTGTTGGTATGCATTTTATTTTATCAATATCATTTATTTTTAAGCACCATTAATTCAATGGCACTGTTCACTCAAAGGGAATTTACATACATAACATAAGACCAAAGAGAGTACAATGGCAACTCTAAATGACTAGCAACTGGTACAGAGAAAGAGAGGATCTCGCCCTTAACCAAATTAAGCACGACTCCGGAACGCCTGAAAAAGTAGTTAATGACCAGAATTTTTTTTTTTTCGTTTTTGCCTCCTTGCGTTTTCAACAGTTGTAACTTTTTTATTTTTTCTATGACACAGTTGATGGAGGCCTCGTTTTATTCGAGACAAGTTGTACTTTATGGCGACGGAATAGTTAAGTTCATCGTAATAATTATTGCCGTATTTTTTTTTATTTTTTATTTTTTACATTTTTTTTTTACCACCATTCACATATCACACTTTAACTTGTTAGATTATATTCTACAGGTTATTACTAGTCATTTGTGGATTACCTACATATGTTGTAGGTTTTTTTGTGGTTGGGTTGTGTGTAAATTTATGCACAATTATTTTTTACTAAATATTTATTTTTAGTTTATTTTTTATTTTTTTCTTACACTTTTTTTTGACTCCCATGAAGGGAGAACTGTTTTATTTTGTTATTTTTTTACACTTACTAATGTATTAGCATATTCATATGATGCTAATATATTCTAATCTGTGTCACTTTGACACAGGCAGTGATCTGTGACAGCACACAGTGTGTCCAGACGTCACTGGCTTAATACCACAGACAGCTCAGGGGCCACTCATGTCCCCAGAGCTGACATGTTGTCAGCCGTTCCCCAAGCTCTGTTGGGGTAACGGGTGTTCCGATCACCCGACAGAGCACAGGGGAGCACTCTTGATTGCGCTTACATGTCGGTAACGCACCGCCGCAATTAAAAGGTTAGAGCACCGGGTTGCGGAGGTTCCCTATGCTGCCCGGTGCTTGCAGGGGATGCTCTGGGATCGGGGCTCTGTAGTACAACCCCGATCACAGCGCATTTGCGGCGCCGGGCGCCGCAAACTCCGATGTCTGCAGCAACGCCAAAAGACGTCGCTGCAGACGAACGACCCGCACCGGCCGCCGTCAATAGACGATGCGCGGTCGTTAAGGAGTTAAAGCTTACAATCTACAATGGTGAGGACTGGAGATGTTTGTATGGTGGATTAGTGGCAGCAGGGTTGTTGTAGGCTATCTTGAAGAGAAGGGTTTTCAGGCTTCTTTTGAAGCTAGTGAAGGTGGAGGAGAGTCTGATGTGTTGTGGTAGTGGATTTTGCAAAGTTGTCATCAGAAGAGAAGCGTGTCCTTTGAGGATCGGAAATTGCGTGATGGGAAAGGTTAATTTTGGGAATTAAAGGGAAAAAAGTATTTTGGGGGCGGAGTTTGGGGTTTGGGGATCAGGGGATTTTTTTATTTTTTTGTTGGGGTCCCAGGGGGTTCCCAGAAAAAAAGGGGCCCCCATTTTTTGGTTTTGCCTTTTTCCCGTTGGGTTAAAGGGATTGAGGTTTTGGGAAATACAATAAGGCTGTTTCCCCCTGTATTTTCTTTACGTGTATTTTGCAATTTCTTTATTTAAAACCAGGGAAAGAAACCCAAAAAATACGAGGTTTAAAAAAAAAGCCCCTTTTTTTTCCCTTTTTTTATTTTAGTTTTAAAGGGTCATTTTCCCCGGTTTTTTTCTTGAACAAACGCACCCAAAAAGCACTCAAAAAACCCCTGCACGAAAACCAAAAAAAGCTTAGCTTGCTGAAGCCCCCGGGGGGCCCCAGGCTGTTGGTACCCTGGGGGAGTTTAAAAATCCATCATGTTGCCCCCATAGGGGCAGACAAACTATAAAAACAACAAAGAGGTTAGGCCACACCCCTTTAGCTTTGGTAACAGCATCAAACAAATCCCGGGCCTTTTTTTCCAAACAAAAAAAAAAAAAAAAAAAAAAAAAAGGGGGAGGGAAAAAGGGAAATAAAGACCCTAAAAAAAAGGGGGTGGGGGCCCCCCTCAGACCCAAATACCCAAAACTGATTTACCCCTGTTGACAATCAGCTTTAACCTTTTAGTTTAAAATTTTGTTTTTTTTTTTTTTTTTTTTAACCCTTTGTAATTTCCCAAAAAGAGGGTTTCCAAAAAAAAAGAAAAAAAGGACCAGTAAAAAAAAAAAAAAGCAGAAAAAAAACACGTGTAGAAAACCCCAAAGGAGGGGCTTTTTACAATCGAAGTCCCATGGGAGAAAAATTTTTCCAAATCGTTTTTTTTTTTTTAGTGTTTTTTGAAAATGAAAAACACTGAAAAAAAAATTTACCCTTTTTTCCCGGGGCAGGTAGACATAGCCAAAAGGAAAAAAGTGTGACAGTTTACCTGTTTTCTTTTAGCCTCCTCTTCTAAAGCACACAGGCATCCTTTTATTTTCACTGTTTCCCCGCTGTGCACATGAAGTTGGGCCCTTTCCCGGGTCCCCCCTTGGGGCCCCCCCGGCCTTTTGGGGCTCTCCCAATCAGGAAAACCCAGGGAAAATTTCACACAGCCAATCCATCAAGCTGCATTTTCCCCACCTTTGGGCCCCACTTCAGGCTGTCTTAAAAAACCCGCGCTTTTTTTTAAAAAATGAAATACAGGGGGGAAAAGCTTTGGTTTTTTTCCTAATGAAGCTTTTTTTAGAAAAGTTTGTATTTTAGGTTTTTTTTTCTGTTACTTCATGAGGGGTTTTTCGAAGGTGAAAAGGTTTCTTTTTTTAAGTAATTTACTATAGCAGCTATTAACTAGTCTGTGAGTGTCATAGAAAACTAAAAAACCGAAAACCCGGGGTCTGGCCATTTCCCCTTTGTTTTTTTGGCTGTTGATATTTAGTTTAAAAACCTTTTCGGGACCCCTTTCCCTCTATGGGAGGGCCCCGCAACCCCTGTGCTTTTTGGAAATAGGCTTTCCTGGCCCCTGAAAAAAAGTGTGGGAAAAGGGAAACCTTTAAAACTGCTTTTTTGTGTTTTGTTTTCTATGTTCTCAATGGGCTTTCAACTTTCCCCTTGAGCTTTGTAATAAAGGGGTTTTCCTGAGCTCCCTCAAAAGGGGATGCCCTTTTTGTGAAAAGGTTTTTGGGCCAAATTTCTGAGTCTCTTTTAATTTTTTTTTAAAATTTCTTTTCCCAACCCCCAAAAAACAAAAGCCTTTTTTAAAGTTTGCTCCCCCTTTTTTTTCTTCCTGCCCCGATAACAAGGGGGGGGGCAAAAGGGTTTTTTCCTCACATTTGCGAAAACAGTTCAGGATGTAATTTTTTAACTGTTTACACTAATAACCCGGGGTTCTGGGTTTCAAGGAGCATTTGGAGGGAGGGGGAAGCTCTTTCAACATTTAGAACTGACCCCCTTCAGGAAAGGGCTGCAGGGCTGTGGGCATCCTCTCCCTTCAACTTCTCACACAGAATGATGTCACTAGCCTTCAGTGAGGTTACACACACCTACTGGGAGGAAGAACCCACCCCTGGATTTGGAGCTGTAAGGGACAGAGAAACAGCTCATGTCTGTGAAAGCCTGCACTGAGAAAACTCCTATTACATAGAAAGACAACATACCTGGTTTGGCATCATGTTGTTCTACAAAGTGTCTTACTGCTCCCGATGTATGCATGTATTTGTTTTTTATGCCAGTTATGTGTTCTGCTATACAAGTTTTAATTTTTCAAATAGTACTGCCCACATAACAATTATTGCATGATTTACATTTTATTATATATATCGCGTGGTGTGTATCATAATTAATAAATGTTTTAATGACAAAACTTTTTGTTTCATTAGCATTTGAAAAGTTAGATAGTTTAATGGCAAATTGGAATACATTACAGCGTGATTCTTCACAATAGTATAAACCTTTTTGTGATGGCCATGTTTTTTGCATCCTTTTTGTACTGAATATGCTTGGAGAAATATCGTTACCAATGTTTTTTTTCATGTTTCGGAACACACTGCACTTTTCTATATAGGATCTTGGCTAGTACTGGATCTTGTCTGAGGATAGGTAGATATTTTTTTTTTATTTATTAAGAACTTCAATGTTTATTGTACATTTTCATTTTTAACACACATACAGTCTGTACAATCTCTTACACAGTTTGTTGCATTGGCGTGAGTTACAGTGTGCAGTTGTACAGAAATAATCCTAAAGGTGTTTTATCATTATAAGCTTTCATGGGCATCTTAAGCGTTTACGCTTTCTTACAGCTTCAATTCCTGGGTCGGGTCTCTCCTCACTGAAGACTGGTGACATCATCATTCTGTGAGAGCAGTGGAAGGGAGAGGATGTCACAGCTCTGCAGACTCACTGCATAATTTGTATAGACCAAATTCCTTGTGCATTCATTTTTATTAATCCGAAAAACTGTTTAAATCTTCACATATCACTCTGCTACAAGATTGTTTAAACAGAAAACAAAAGAAGATATTAATGCAAAAAAAGAATTTTGGTGAGACGACTATCGCCCATCATTTCTTGGAAACTAGACATGCAGTGTCTGAACTGCGCTGGTGTGTACTGAAGCCGATAGAGGGGGATAGTCCTGAAATAGTTAAGACGACTGCTTCATCAGGAAGCTTACTGGATGCGTAAAATGCATGCTCTTTCCCCCATTGGTCTTAATGAATGTTTAAGCCTTAGAGCGTTCTTATAAATACTGTGTTTCTGTGTTGTCGTGATTTTAGATTGTTTGTAATTTTTGTAGTGTATTGGTACTTTGTTTTTAAACTTACGTAATGGTTATAAATACCTCCCCTACAAACTAGTGCGCATGCTTTATAAAGAAGGTAATCCTTCGTAACGTCGCAGCTGGCCTCTCGCCCGGTGTTCAGCGTCCCCTGCTATCTCATTTGAGAATGCATGCATACTATAAGGAGGTCATGGACTGATCTACTGAAACTTAAGTATACCTGTGCCATTTTCTACTAATGTTCTATGCTCTTTTTATATTTATATGATATGTGAAGATTTATACAGTTTTTCGGATTAATAAAAATGAATGCACAAGGAATTTGGTCTATACAAATTATGCAGTGAATTTAACATAAGTCAAGGAGGGACTTTATTTATAGACCTAGGCACTGTGGTATACATTCAACATAACGGACTGTTTACAAGTAGACAGCTCTGCAGACTTACTACAATGCTTAGTTCTCGTGTCTGCAGAGCTGTCACCTCCCTCCACAAGCTCCTTTTAACCAAATGTGATAAATGCACTCTGCTCCCCCCTCTGTTATCAGGAAGGAGGTAGAGGGGGAGCAGACTGTATTCCTCACATTTGTTTAATCAGTTCAGGCTGTATGTATAACTGTTTACACTAATGCAGGTGTTCTTTTTTGCACAGAGCTTGTGGAGAGAGATGACCGCTCTCCAGGCATGAGAACTGACCATTGCAGGCGGACTGCAGAGCTGTGACATCCTCTCTTGGTATAGGGCTGTGTTATATGGAGGGAGGGTGGGAAGAGTGAATCTAGCAGCTAGGGACAGTAATTGCCCAGATTCTTCACATAGAGCTATCACTGGGAGAAGGGGCAAAATGAGCTCATGCAGCCTTTTTTAAACCCCGCTCAGGGTGCGTGAAAGACAATAAGAACAAAGCCAGACGCAGCCATTTTTACTTTCATTTTACCAGCTCATGGGAAGGATTGCAGGCACAAATAACAAAGGGGGGGATTTCCAAAAAAGGGCTGATTGAAATGTCAGAAGCCCAAACACGCAAAAGGAAAATGAACCGAAACCCATTGCTGCGAAAAGATCTAAGTTGCATAGATTACCATAGCAGCTATAAAAAAAGGGTTTAGGTAATGCAAACCAAAAAACAAAAGGCTTTATTTTTGTCCACATCATTACAATATGATCTTTTGAAACGAGAAAACCCTTTTAAAAGAAAAAAAAAACTTTCCCTAACAGTTGGTATTCCCACTTCTTATCAAAGGTTAGTTTTCCCCCCCTCCCCCCCATCCAAAGTTTCCCGATAAGGGGGTTTTAAGAAAAAAACCCCCCTCCTTTCCCCGTGACACTGGAGAAATTCCCAAATTTTCCCTTTGGTTTTATTCCCCTTTTGGAATATTGAGCTTTGATGATCAGAATTTCCTGACTGGTTTCCCCCCAGGGCTGTAAAGGAAAAAAGTCTCCCCACCCCCAAAATTTTGCTGTTCCATGTACCAAGAGGTTGTTTCAAAGCAAGATTTTAATTTGCTTTTATTTTCTGAGGGCAAAGTGTCTTTATACAGTGCCTTACGAAAACATTCGGGGCCCCCGAATTTTTTTTTTGTTTTTAAACAGGCTTTTAAAACAAAAGTTATTTAAAAGGTTTTTTTTTTGAAGAATTAACAAGGGGGGGCCCCCAAAATTTTGGGGAAGGGGGAAAAGAAATTTATTGGAAAATATTTTAAAATTTTGTTGAAAATAAAAAACGAAAAGTGGGGCGTCCAATATTATTCGGGCCTTTAAATTTTAGTGCAGCCAAAAATCACTCTAGAAGTTCAAATGAGGATCCCCTGAATGATCCAAAGTTGTCCTTTAAAAGGGCCTTTATGATGAAAAAAATAAAATCCATAAAATTATTTATATTATATATATATATATTTATATATATATTACTCTTGGGCCAAAGGATCTGTAAATTTTTTTCTTTTTTTTTTTAAACGATACAAAAGATATGCCCAAAAATATGCATATAAACGCACCCAAAAGGAAAAATTTAAAAAGTATTTTTAGATAGGAAAAAACCCTTAAAGGGTAGGTAAAAGTCCCAAAACCTTTGAAAACAATGTCCAAAAGGGAATTTTTTCCCCTTTTTTATCGTGGTCAAAACTTTTTGCAGCATCATAAAAAAGGTTTGTTCCAAAAAAAAAATCATCCCAAAAAAGGGGCACGGGAAAACCAAAAGGGTTTAGGGGTTTCCCAAAAATGCAAATACTAAAAAAAAATGGGTATACCCTTTTTTTGGTTTTGGCCCCGGGTTTTTTGGAAAAAACCTTTTGTAGGGGAAACGAAAAGAAAGGGAAAAATTAAGATAAGGGCTTAATTTAAACTAGGGGCCCAGATTTAGGCTTTTTATTAAAAAAAAAAATGGGAAACGGGGGAAGTAGAAAAGAAAAAAAAAACCCCCAATGGAGGGAATTTTGGGAATTAAAAAAAAAAAAAATCAAGTTTGGAAAAAAAAAATTTTGGGAAGGGGTCAGCGGTTTTTTCACGGGCATTTTTATTGGGGAAAACAGACCAAAAATGTATGCGACCTAAAATTTGGGGTTTTTTTTCTTTTTTTTTTTAGGGTTTTTTTTGAGGGTTAGAGTAGTCAAGGTTTAAAATTTTTAACAACAAAAATTTATTAAAGGAGAAGGGGAAATCCCACTGGGAAATTAAAAACCCGTTACAGGGCCTTTAGCGCCCCTTTTGGTTTTTAAAAGGGAAAAGTGTAAGGTGGAAGTGTTTCTTTTAAAATCTCCCCCACCTCCCTACTTTTTTAGGGGGCTTTTTTTATAGTAGGGGTTAAACAATTAAAAAAAAAAGTGGGAAAAAGAAAGGAAAAAAATTTTTTTTAAAAATATAAAAAGGGGGAAAATTTAAAAAAACCCCGTTAACCCCCCCCAAAAACCCATGTTTTTTAAAAATGGGTTTTTGTTTTTTTTAAAGGTTTTGTTTAGTTATAAAATTTGAACCTTTTTTAAAACCAAAAAATTTTTTTTGAATGCTTGACAAAGGGGGGGGGGACCCCGAAACGTTTTGCAGGTGCAAACGAGCACGGAGGTGATGGAGGGGGGACACGCTTAAAAGGAACAACAGGTTTCAAACTTGTGAATTTAAAATTGAAAGGCTGAATTGTTGGGCTTTGTTTTCTTACCCTGTAACGGTTACCTATCTAATTTTACTTTTTATAGTTTTTTATTGTGCGATATATGCATATTTTTTGGGGCATTTTCTTTTTTTTTATCTGATTAAAAAAAAAAGAAAAAAAAAAAAAAATTTTAAGATTTCCCTGGCCCAAAAGTTCATATATATTTATTTTTAATTTTTTTATATATATATATAAAATTTTATATATTTTTTTATATATAATAATAATTTTTAAAATAAAATTTTATTATTTTAAAATATATATATATATATAAAGTTTGCAAAACATTGGGGGTTGGGGAAAACCTATAACCCCAGCCACTTTATGGAACTGGGGAAGAAAATTTCTAACCGAGTGAGGGTACGGTTTTGAAAATTTAAAAATTTTAAACCACCTGTGTGTTTAAACCCGAGATGCAGCCCAAGGGGGCCCCCTGATCACTTGGGGGTGAACTGCGGGGATCTACAGCTGAGGGGGGAGAGCTGTCCATGGACAAAATTTAGTTACACTGCAAAAAATCTGGGCCCCCTTTTTTGGAAAAAAGTGGCAAGAAGAAGCCCATTTCTCAAAAAATTTTCCCTAAAAAGTCTTGTTTAAAAATTTGCCAAAAAGCCAACCCGGGAGACACCCCCAAAAATGTGGAAGGGAAAATGCCCCTGCTCGATGAAAACCCAAATCCAACCCTTTTTGGGCCCAATGCAAAACGATACGTTTTGGGCGTTTTAAAAACAACGCAGCTTTATCCCCCGGGAAAACACCATTTCCCCCCTGTTTTCCCCCATTTGGGGGGTGGCCCCCTTTATGGTTTTGGGGGCTTTTCTTCAGCAGGGGGCAGGGAAGATGGTTTTTTTTTTTTAAAAATTTATAGGAAAATGGATGGAGGGGCCAAAAAACAGGACCTTCTGGAAGAAAACCTGTTGGATTTTGTAAAAAACCTGAGATTGGGTTTGAAGTTTTTTCTTCCCAAAAAAAATGATCCCCAAAAAAACCGGATTTCCCGGGGTTAGAATGGCCCCCGTCCCAAATCCAGACCTGAATACCAAAAGGAGAAAACTGTGGAAAAAAGCTGGAAAAATGCTGTTAAAAAAACGCTTTTCCATCCAACCTCACCCCAGGGGCCCCGGGGCTGTTTTTTAAAAGGAAAAATGGGGGTAAAAATTTCATTCTTTTTTTGATGTGCAAAAATGATAGAAAAGAATACCCCAGCGGGCCCTTTCAGTGTTTAATTTGCAGCAAAAAATTTGGCCCCTACAAAGTATTAAACCCTTTATTTGGGGGGTAATTCAAAAATTTTTTCAAGCCCAAATTTTTCCGTTTTTTATTTTTTACAAAAAAATTTAAATTTTTTCCCAAAAAAATTTTGTTCCCCTTCACAATTGTCCCACTTGTTGAAATTTTTCACAAAAAAATTAAAATTTTTTATCTTTGTTTGAAACCCCGGAAATTTTGGCAAAAAAGGGTTTGGGAAAATTCAAAAATTGCCGAAAAAACTTTTCGCAAGGCACTGTAAAGGGGTTAGTTTCACTAAAAATGGCGAAGTGCTCCCACCACGCTGTTTTTAAGGTTGGCTTTTTGTTTGGGGAAATAATTTTTTTTGGGGAAACCGTATTCCCCATAGCACCACCGGGCAAACTGTTAAAAAAAAATCCCCCATCAAATTTGAAAAAAATTATTTCTGAGAGTAAAAATTCCCGAATAGCCAGAATAAATTTGTTGCAGACCTTTTAACCTTTTAAGCTTTTACTTCTTTAAAAGGAAAAAAAGTGGCGATTTTAAGATAATCATGGGGGGGAAAGCCCCCGAACCCGAGGGCTCGCGTCACAATGACCCCGTTTTTAATTCTTTTTCCATTTAAATTTTTGGGAAAAATTTGAAAAATTTAAATTTTTGAATCTTTTACAAATCCAAGCATACATTGAACCAAAGGCTAGGGATGTAAATCCAGCCAGTTGTTTAAGCATTCACTCAGAGAATTAGTTCCTGTAATTCTAGGTCTTAATTTAGAGGGAAATTCATTTTTAGGGACCCCATAAAAGTGCTGGGTATTCCTTCAATAAGGAAATTTTTTTGTTTTACAGTTATAGCCCCTAAATAGACTCCTTCCTCTAGATGGCTTTCTGGGTTTTTTTGTCAGTATTTTTACGGGATCTGTCTGTAATTTTAAATAGGTAGAATGATCATCCAGAATAGTCATAACTTGTCTTCTAAAAAGTGCCACATCCATCACGACAGTGGCTCCCCATTTATCTGCTTTTTTTAGAACTAATTTTTGTTTTTACAATTCTCTCAAACCTTGACATTGATCTTTAGTTTTTATCAAATGTATTTATTTTTTCTTTTATTATTTAAATAAATCTATCCATGTTATTCTGGAAAACATCCAACACCGGTACTCTCGCCTTAAAGGGATAAAAATACTTTCCTGATACAGATCATCTAAATTTAATAATGTCATTTGGCACGACAGATAATCTGGTGCTAAAGAGGAGGCAGCTATATCATTGGAACCATCTTCCTGGTGAAAGAATCTTTTTACTGTCAGCAGTCTTAAATTTGTTTGCATTCAGTTTTGTAGAAAACAGATCAAAGTTGTGTGTCTGCCTCTAAGTGTCAACCCATACCTAAGGTCATCTATGTCATCCATTGGCAACTAAAAGAAAAAATGCATTTTTTCTTAGATTGACACGCTGTATTGTGCCTGTTTTATACAGTTTTCAGCCCCCTTTAAATTTTTCACTCTGTTCCATTACATCCATTTGGTAAGATCCAAAAAGTTCATTTTTTTGCTCCTTTAATGTACACTCAGCTCCCCATCTTGAAAGGAAAAGAAACAGAAATGTAGATATTTTTGCAAATGTATTAAACAATTAAAACTGAAATATCACATGGTCATAAGTATTCAGACCCTTTGCTGTGACACTCATAATTTACTCACATGCTGTCCATTTCCTTCTGATTCTCCTTGAGATAGTTCTACTCCTTCATTAGAGTCCAGCGGTGTTTAATTAAACTGATTGGACTTGATTAGGAAAGGCACACACCTATCTATATAAGCTCTTGCAAATCACAGTGCATGTCAGAGCACATGAGAATCATGAGTTCTAAGGAACTGCCCAAGGAGCAAAGAGACAGAATTGTGGCAAAACTCTGAGATTCTCGGTTCGCCTATTTTGATCAAAAGATGTTTAAGCTGCCCACGACTTTCAACGTGATCTCAGATAGGGCAGTCCTATGCTATCTTTACCTCTCAATCGAGCCAATCAGGCCTCTCACTGGGTCAACCGACATCCATTATTCAGAGAGAAAAAATAAAAAACACACCCAACCTGCAAGCTGCCCTTCTTATGACAGCCTGTGAGAGTGGGCGGGTACAGAAACCCAAAATGGAGGACCCCTTCCTCCCCATATAGGTTAAAATCCATGCACACCAAGTATAACGTATGTTTCTGCACACAAAAACATTTCTGAAAAAACGTATGCAAACCTGGGTGCCACTGGCAGGGCTGCGGCACACATGCAATTATACATGTACACACACACAGACCACCCGCCACGGCACACTACTGCAAAAAGGGCAATACACTACGTGGAAATCCCTAAAGAAGCATTTATGCTATCTATCACACATGAAAAAACTCTTCTTTAGGGATTTCCAAGAATTGTGGCAAGGCACAGATCTGGCCAAGGTTACAAAAGTATTTCTGCAGCACTCAAGGTTCCTTAGAGCCCAGTGGCCTCCATACTCCTTAAATGGAAGAAGTTTGGGACGACCACAACTCTTCCTCGATCCGGTCGTAAAGCCAAACTAAGCAATTATGGGAGAAGAGCCTTGGTGAGAGAGGTAAAGAAGAACCCCAGATCACTGTGGCTGAGCTCCAGAGATGCAATAGGAAGATGGGAGAAATTTCCACAAAGTCAACTATCACTGCAGCCCTCCACCAGTGCGGGGTTTATGGAGCAAGACATATGAAAGCCCGCATACAGTTTGCCAAATAACACACGAAGGACTCCAAGACTATGAGAAATAAGATTCTCTGGTCTGATGTGACGAAGATTGAACTTTTTGGTGTTAATTGTAAGCGGTATGTGTGGAGAAAACCAGGCACTGCTCATCACCTGTCCAATACAATCCCAACAGTGAAATTTGGTGGTGGCAGCATCATGCTATGGAGGTGTTTTTCAGCTGCAGGGACAGGAAGACTGGTTGCAATTGAAGGAAAGATGAATGCGGCAAGTACAGAGATATCCTGGAGGGAAACCTTCCAGAGTGCTCTGGACCTCAGACTGGGCCGAAGGTTCTTCTTCCAACAAGACAATGACCCTAAGCACACAGCTAAAATAACAAAGCAGTGGCTTCAGAACGACTCTGTGCCCATTCTTGATTGGCCCAGCCAGAGCCCTGACCTAAACCCAATTGAGCATCTCTGGAGAGACTTGAAAATGGCTGTCCACCAACGTTCACCATCCAGCCTGAGGGAACTGGAGATCTGCAAGGAAGAATGGCAGAGGATCCTCAAATCCAGGTGTGAAAAACTTGCATCATTCCCAAGAAGACTCATGGCTGTACTAGCACAAAAGGGTGATTCTACTCAATACTGAGCAGAGGGTGGTCTGAATACTTATGACCATGTGATATTTCAGTTTTTCATGTTTAATAAATTTGCAAAAATATCTACATTTGTTTTTTTTTTTTCAAGATGGGGGGGGGGGGGCAGAGTGTACATTAATCAGCGAAAGAATGAACTTTTTTGATCTTACCAAATGGCTGCAATGAAAGAGTGAAAAATGTAAAGGGGTCTGAATACTTTCCATACCCATTGTACCTCCTGAAAATGGAGGAATAAATAGATTAGAATCCTTCTCGTCAATAGGGTGTGCCTCTACACAATCTGACACAGTCCAGTTAGTGCTCACAGTGACCAGCCATATAGAGCAGGGGTGTCAAACCTCTGAGGGCCATATTAATATTATGGTTGCTCTAAGAGTGCTGTAGGAGGGTGGCTAGAATGCTGGCGTAACGCTGTCGGAGCCATGCCCCCCTTTGTAAGTTGTTCAACGGAGTGGTGTGGAGGTGCATGCCAGAGCTCCAAATCCAAGATGACACCTACTCCCTGTGCTAGCGCGGCCTTTGCCAAGAGATGGCTGCATCTTCTGGGTGGACAGCTGGTCTTTCTGCATCGAGACCTTGTATATCCCTTATCGCTGTATCCAAGCTCTTGCCAGATTCGGCCCATGGGCCTTAAGTTTGACACGTGATGTAGGGAAATGCTCCAGTGACAAACATTTGCTTAAAATGGTGTTACTTTGAGCCCCACCTCTACTTTTCTTGTCATTAGTTGTTACAATTCAGCCTCATTTGTTGCCAGAACAATTTATCAAAATTTCATTTTTTTTTATCATTGATTCCTTTCAGATGATAACTGATCAACCAGCATGCCTACAATGATGTATCATAAATTTAGTAATTGAACAGTAATACAACCAATGTGGCTCTTTTTTTTACAGTGTGGGCAACGTAAATCTAAGTCTGCCAGATTTGCAAGAGACAGAACACGTTTCTGTGTTTCGGAAGGCCAGGACAAAGAGAAAAATGAGTGTTTCTGAATTTGAGAGGGAAGTTGATGAACGACTGCCTAAGAACAAGGGTATGAACCTCTTTATTTCTAAACTATTTATTGCCCCTGACTTCTTTATGGAAGGAAACTGATCTCTCCAACAACACATACATTCCCGTGCTTGCCGCATTCATGTATTTAGCTTATTTTAATTCTAGCAACATGATCTTGGGAGTCCGAATAGAGGGCCCACAAATATCATCTGCATTTGCTCTGGCAGACTTAGCTGAACCATGTATTACATTTTTGATCACTGATCTGAATGGCCATTTTGTAATAATACATATCAAAGTAGCAGCCACTGCAGGGGAATGTATTTCTGACCAAAAAACAGCTGGTCACTGGTGAGGTTTCAGCTTCCTGAATTATCTAATTTTTGCTAGATTTTACGAAAAGTATTTTTATGTTTTTTTTTTTCTTTTTAAACTAAATGCTTACTAAATTTTTTATGCTACTAAAGAAGTACTATTATTTTTTGATACATAGGCTGCAGGAGGGCTGATAGAGACTGATAAGTATAGCAGGCATCAGCTTTTTGCCCCTCTTGAAGTCTTGGGTAGATTTTAGGTAGATCATAACGTGAATAAGTACATTGTTAGATCATGTCAAGAAACCGTTTATATCTGCTTGCATTAAATTGTGTATTTTTTTCCTAGACAACTACAACATTTCACAAGACAATTTCGATAGTACATCTTTACTAGTAAAGTCCAACACATTATCAAGGTCCAGTGCACTTTAACCCCATAACATTTCATGTGAAAAATGTTCCGGAAAATGTTTTTTTATTTTTTTTTTCAAATTGTCAATATTGAGTTTCTTAGTTGGCTCGTAACTAATTTTAGGCCCAGTGACCAGTATAATATTTTTCCGCTCTGTGCTCCAGCATTTTTAACCTTTTTTTCAGTTTAACTAGAGTTCTTGTGTTTTGTGGAACAAATTGTGATTTTTGTGTAAACCATTATGAGGTACATACATATACAGTAGCTTGCAAAAGTATTCATACCTCTTGACCTTTTCCTCATTTTTAAACATTAGAGCCACAAACGTGAATGTATTTTATTGAAATTTTGTGTTCCAGTAACACAAAGTGGCAAATACTTGTGACGTGTAAAGAAATAAGTTCTTTTCCAAATATTTGCAAATTAAAAATCTGAGACGTGTGGTGTGAATATGTTTTACTCCCCTTGTACTCTGATACCACTAAATAGTAATCACTGTTAACAGTTGCCTCTAGAAGTCACCAAGTTAGTCAATAAAGTACATCTGTTTAGAATTTGTCAGTATAGCCACAGCTGTTTACTGAAGGCCTCAATAGGTTTGTTAGAGAACATTAGTAAACAGACAGCATCATGAAAACCAAGGAACACACCAGACAACTTAAAGGGGTCGAGTTGGGCAAAATGTATGAAATTTCGAAAAAACAGATGGGCCCCGAAACCTTAAAAATATGGCACAGCCTTTTTCCTGATATTATCGTGACAACTTATCCAAAATTTAACAAAGAAAAGCTACAAAAAGTTGTCTACTTATCTATAAAAAAAAAAAAAAAAAAAAAAAACCTTTATTAATATTACGCTAAAATATACTACGAGATAAAACTTACATATATCTAATTACTAAGCCTACCTATACAGACACGGAGCGACCGTCCCGATAAGGACGACCCCGCTAAGATCACTAACCAAAATTATATCTAAATCTACTACAGTGTACTAAATACCCTAAAGTGTCAACAAAGAAATATTAATTAATACCTATACAAAGATATCTCAAAATACTGATGCACTATCAAGGTCCCAGTAAAGTACCTCAAAGCAATTTGTCAGGATATATATTGTCCCAGTCTATGTCCGAAGACTGGGACAATATATATCCTGACAAATTGCTTTGCAGGTACTTTACTGGGACCTTGATAGTGCAACATATTTTGAGATTATCTTTGTAAGGTATTTAGGTATTAATTAATATTTTTTTGTTGACCCCTTGGGGTATTTAGTGCACTGTAGTAGATATAATTTTTGGTTAGTGTATCTTGCTAGGATCTTAGCGGGGCCGTCTTATCGGGATGGTCGCTCCGTGTCTGTATAGGTAGGCTTAGTATTAATATATGTAAGTTTTATTTTCCCTGGTATATTTTTA
>JAODAL010029722.1:0-51158 GCA_025379985.1 Phyllomedusa bahiana
CTGAGGCCCTTCGGTAGCCTATGTTCACCCTGCCATCATGGCTTTCTTTATCACAGAGTCTTTGATAGATAATCATAAATCCATCATTATCACTATTGGCCCTTCATTTGTTTCTGTATAAAAGAGAGGAGTGGGATGTTAATAAATGTGTCCGCATAATACTCAGCAGACTATATTTGTTTTACCTGTCTGATGTTCGTAAGCTGGGGGCCACAGATGCTGAAGGGATTTGGAAATTCACAAAGTGGAAACGCCTAGCCCCCACCTGAACGAGGCTTTTCTTTCACTCTGTTTTTTAGTTCGCCATGTAATTTGTTTACACTGCACTTTATTGACTGCGTCGGAAATATATACTTACCTTTTTGCCTGTCTGACCAATGTGCAATTGTATACTTACCTTATTATCTGCATGTGTACTGTAACTTTTATGCAATTTTTGTTAGTTTTTTATCTGACCTTGTTTGCACTAAAATTATTTTTGATAAAAAAAAAAAAATTGGCCCTTCATTGCATGCTACAATATTCTCACCATCAAAAAGCTGCAGGAACCTGAATGGAAAAAAATTCAAGTGTTATCAGAGACTTTTAGTGAATAAGCTTGTAAACAAAGATGTTCATTAAAGGGAACCTGGCAGGTGGTTTATGCTACCGTATCTAAGAGGAGAATCTGATAGAAGGAGAGAAGCTGAGCCCTGTGATATGTTGGTTAATATGATTTGGAACAGGATATATGAGTAAAAAAAACAGTGTCAATCCTGGCCGGACTCCTTAAGTGACAGTAGGAGTCCTGCTTACCCTGTCCAGATACAGTGATTGACAGTTTTCCTTGTATTAGAGTGTGTGCAGTGCAAACTGTCAATCACTGTATGTTGGTAGAGTAAGCAGTACTTTAAGTTCACTTTCACATATTTTCTCTGCTTTTTACTCATATAGGTTTAAATGATTTTGAGCAGGATTGCTATCACAGAGTTCAGCTCCTCTCCTCTATCATATAACCCTATATATCAGAGAGCTCAGCTTATCTCCTCTATCATATAACCTTATATATCACAGATTTCAGCTTCTCTCCTCTATCATGTAACCCATACATGCCAACTCTCCCGTTTTTGGCGGGGGGGTCCCGCTATTTGGGGTCCCCCCCCCGCCCTCCCGGGGGAGTTGGCATTCCTCCCGCCGCCTGCAGGCGGCGGGGTCCTTTAAATTACCGCGGCGCAAGAGTAGCGCACCAGCGCTACTCTTGCGCCGCCGGGCCGCTCCTACAGTCGGGTGAAGCGGCCGCAGCATCCGCTCACCCGCCCGCGGTCTCACTGTGCAGGGAGGAGGCAGGAGGGATCGCTCCCTCCTCCCTCCTCCCCCTGTATGTCCGGCGTCTGTGCGCGCGGTACACACAGATCAGCGGCGCAGGGGAAGTGACGCGCGGCTGCTCTCACTTCCCTGCGTCGCTGAGGAGATCGGGCAGGAGCGGGCCGCCGTGCAGGAGCCTGGTAAGGTGAGTGGATTTTATTATTTTTATTTTTATTAGCTTTAGGGGGCTCTGCCTGGCTAACAGAGGGGGCAACTACCTGGCAACAATGGGGGCACTACCTGGCAAACAATGGGGGCACTACCTGGCAACAATGGGGGCACTACCTGGCTAACAGATGGGGCAAAACCTGGCAACAGAGGGGGGGGGGCAAGGGGCATACCTGGCAAACAATGGGGGCATCACCTGGCAACAATGGGGGCATCACCTGGCAACAATGGGGGCACTACCTGGCAACAATGGGGGCACTACCTGGCAACAGAGGGGGCACTACCTGACAAACATTGGGGGCACTACCTGGCTAACAGATGGGGCACTACCTGGCAACAATGGGGGCACCTACCTGGCAACACTGGGGGCACTACCTGGCAACAGAGGGGGCACTACCTGGCAAACAATGGGGGCACTACCTGGCAACAGAGGGGGCACTACCTGGCAAACAATGGGGGCACATACCTGGCAAACAATGGGGGCACTACCTGGCAACAATGGGGGCACTACCTGGCTAACAATAGGGGGCACTACCTGGCTAACAAAGGGGGGCACCTTACTGGCTAACAAAGGGGGGCATCTACCTGGCTACAAATTTGGCTCTACCTGGCTACAGAGGGGGCATCTACTTGGCTACAAGGGGGCATCTACTGGCCTGTAAGGGGCACTACCTGGTTATGGGGGGCTACTACCTGGCTATAAGGGCATCTACCTGGCTTTCTTCCAAAGCCGTTATGCAGTTAGGTGGAGTGGGAGTGGCTTTTTGAAGGGGCGTGACATACTGACAAGATGGGCGTGTACATGCAAACTTTTGCCGCGCCGCGCGTAGCGCGCCGCTGCCCACTAAAATCTCCTGCTTTTTCATTTTCAAAAGTTGGCAACTATGATGTAACCCTATATATCACAGAGCTCAGCTTCTCTCCTCTATAAGATAACCCTATATTTAACAGAGCTGATCTTATTGTCCTCTAGCATATAACTCTATATATCACAGAGCTCAGCTTCTCTCCTCTATCATATAACCTTATATATCACAGAGTTCAGCTTCTCTCCTCTATCATGTAACCCTATATATCACAGAGCTCAGCTTCTCTCCCTCTTTCATGTAACCCTATATATAACAGAGTTCAGCTCCTCTCCTCTCCTCTATCACATAACCCTATCACAGAGCTCAGCTTCTCTCCTCTATTATATAACCCTATATATGACAGAGCTCAGCTTCTCTCCTTTATCATATAACCCTATGTATCACAGAGTTCATCTTCTCTCCTCTATCATATAACCCTATATATCACAGAGCTCAGCTTCTCTCCTCTATCATATAACCCTATATATCACAGAGCTCAGCTTCTCTCCTCTATCATATAACCCTATATATCACAGAGCTCAATTTCTCTCCTCTATCATATAACCCTATATATCACAGAGCTTAGCTCCTCACCCACTATCACATCCTGCTGTCAGATAGGGCAGCAAAAACCAACCTTTTAAACTTAATAATAGAAGTATGTGGTGTGGAAAAAAAAATAGTTTGCCCTATTTTCCTTTTTGGACAGGATCAAACCAAATAAGAAACTAGAAACAGCCAGCTCACCGGATGTAAGACAGATGCAGGAAGATGGTCAGGGTGTTTTAAGGGCATCTAACCTGAAACATGTAAACTGTTTGTATTGTGTCTGTCTTTTAGATTTTGTGGAAACTCAATAAACAGAAGTTTTATGGGATGCTGGATTCTGTTATATATGTTTGGATCAAACCAAGTGTTATATATTTGATAGATTTTCATTTAACCCTCATTTGTTTACTATGAGAGGTGATACTTATTACTGATAGAGCCTTCTTAGCTGATAGGTCCACTAGAAACATAGAGTGGCCTTCTTTTGATAAATGGATGTAATTCAGCAATTCACTTGTGCATAAAAGACACAAGCTAAACAATACAAGTTTCCAAGTTAACATAAGTTTCATCTGGGAACCATAGTTTTTTCTGTTTAAGACAAAAAAAAGGCTAAGTAATGGATATTTATTTTATCTTCTATTGTCTTCTGTTATGGAAATTGTGAACCATAATTGAGAAAATTAGTCCAAACTCATAAACTTGCTCTTATTTGGTGGTTTGGCGTTCCTGCTGGAGAAGGGGAGAGAAAGCTGTTGGATTCAGAGTTTCGACACAGAACGTTTCACAGAACAGCTGCATAACTGTTCATGTTTTTCTTCCCCCCATACACCTCCTTTTATTTTAATCATGCATTTTTTTTTCTCACTGACTAAATTCTATTGACTCAAGTCTAATAATGGTTTTCTTCTTCAACGTACCTAGCCTCCTCTCCTCTCTGTATCTAATTTTAACTTGGTTGTGTATTGTAATTTTTTTTCTTCCTGTGTAGAAGTTATCAATCAAAAATGCCACAGAGAAATGACTAGTGTGATGGGATGCTTCTTAGTTATTCCACACTTCTTTCACAGTCCATCAACCAGAACCTCAGCTGTATTCGAGTCCCAGGAAATAAACAATGTTAATTACTCTGAAATGTAAAATGATCGTTTCTCATTATATTGCGCTTTTAAGAAGGAATGTTTTTAAATATCATTAAATGTAATTGGTGCTTTGGTAATGATGAGTATTTTTTAAATTAAACATATTACAGTCTATGATTATGCTAAAACCTTATGAACTCGAGATGGCTCAGCAGTTCATGTATATATTTTGTACATATGTTTATTAAGGATATGGTGAGGGCATGATAATACGCTGCTCAATCGTTAATGCTGCAAGCAGGATTGTCTTCCACAGATGCATACATACATGTATTTAGCCGAAAAAGGAAGAAAAATGTGTATTGACACCTACGGAGATAGCTTTCCTGTCATTCAATGTCTGATTCATCAAAAGCTTAAAACAGAATAGAGATTTTACCAAAGCCATTATCCCCCTCAAAAGTAAGAGTTTCCCATGTATGCACCGCTGTGTCAGGGTACTGGCCCGTCTGGGTTAGAATAATAATAATCTTTATCTATATGGCACTAACATATTCTGCAGCACTTTGCAATGTAGAGAGTATAAGAACAGGCAGTAAAAAGTTGCTAACAGATCAAACAATCCATGTAGATGTGTGGGTAAGACAAAAGGTAAGAAGTGCCTTGTTCACACAATGGTCCAGCTATGTTCCATAACTCTGGGGTAGTTTACATAAAATTACATCTGTAAACAGATAATTGTCTGCGAGTGCCCAAATAGATGGGGTATCAGAATCTGTGTGACTCTGGGGCGTCGCTAGACAGTTTTATCTGGGGCTTTTGCCCTGGACAAAACTGCTAGTTCCCCGAACCTCGCTCCGTGGGCCTGGAGCTCCGATGGTCTTTTCAACTGTATGTACGTCCTCTGGATGCACATACAGTTTAAAGCCTCCGCAGATCAGAGAGCAGGTGCTGCCTGCTCTGTAGAATACTCCAGGGGCCCTATTAGCTACCTTTATCTCTACTGGGGGCCCTATTACCTGCCTATCTATACTGGGGGCTCTGTTACCCACTTTTCTATACTGGGGGCCCTGTTACCTACACGCACACACAGACATATATATATATATATATATATATATATATATATAATATTTTTGTTAAAATATATAAATATATCCCCCTATAATAAAAATATATAAAATATATATATATAATACACGCTACTTTATTTATTACTGGGAACTGTTTTCACTTTAATTTCCCAAAACCATTTTAAATGGGGCAACTCATTGCATTTGGCCCATTAAATTAAGGGGAACCATCTGCCTGCCATTCAAACACATATTTGGGGAAAAATATTTTGATGTGGCCTTTTGAATCATTATTTGGGGCCAAAAAAAAGGGCCCCTTTCCCATATTTCAGAACTGCTATTCCTGGGATTTTCCAACAAAACTTGGGTTTATTCTAACAAATGGTCCCAAAAAAAGAAAAAACATTTTTCCCATGGGGCAGTTTCCTTTTTGGGGGAACATCCTTGTTGAAATCCCAGAGGTCAAAGAAATGGGACATAGGTTTGGGTGATAGAAAGGACAATGGGACTCAAAAACCACCCGGTAATATGGTGGAAAAGGGGGTTCTTTAAAAAGTTTGGCGTAATTTGAGCAGATGGGCTCAGGACGAAGCCACACCCGGGTTGGGCCCCTTTTAAAACAAGAAAGGAAAACTGAATGGACAAAATTTTCCCTGTAATTCAAAATTTGGACAGTAAAATTAAAAAGTCCTTCATATTCATTTTGCTCCACATCGGATTAGGGGCCCGAATTTGTAAAAAACTGAAAACTGGATCCTTTTCCTGCCCTTGATATTTTTAGGTTGTTGGGGGTTTTTGGTGTGGAATTTTTTTTTTTGCATCTTTGGGTGGTAATTATTATACTGGGGGCCCTATTACCTATCTGTCTATACTGGGGAGCCCTATTACCTATCTATATATACTGGGGGGAACTATTACCTACTTATGTATACTGTGGACCCTATTATTGATCTATATATACTGTGGGCCCTATTACAAATGTAAATATACTGGGGCCCTATTACCTATCTATATGCTAGAGGCCCTATTACCTATCTACAGATTGGGGGACCCTGTTTCCTATCTAAAGACTGGGGGACCCTATTATTCATATACAAACTGGTGGACCTATTACTATTACAGACTGGGACCTATTAGTACTACCTCATAATACCTAAGGGGGATATATAAACTATATACCTACCTACTGGGGAACATATAACCTTTATACCTACCTATTGGGGGACATATAACCTATATACCTACCTACTGAGGAGACCTATATACCTACCTACTGGGACGGGGTCTATAAAGCTACCTAATGGGGGACTATGAAGGAATGATGGGTGACTCCCCATCTCCCACAGCAGACAACTGGGTTTTCTATCATACACCCAGGTATATATGTGCTGGAAAAGTGAGGTTTCTAAAATGTTTGTGCGGTAAATTCTGCAGAGACGAGTCGTGGCAAGGAGAAGTCATCATGGCGGTCTGGCCCGGATGGAGAAGAGAAAGGAAAGTGAACTACTCCGAATGGAAAAAATGTCTCCTGTAAGTTACTAAATGTAACTTCAGTTTAATCACTTATATTTCTGCAAAGCACCTCCATATAACTAGTTGCTACCACTTTATGGCGTTAATATATGTCTTCAGAGCATGTGTACAACTGATAGTCACATGAGGTAGTCGCGTTTGGCCATGGTCTGGAAGTATTATTTGATCCTTAAGTAGTAATAGTTTTGGGTCTTGGTATTGTAGGAATTTTTTTTTTTTTGTAACAATCATTCGTATGGTATATTTTTGTTCCATGTACAGGTGTATTATTTGGTGACTGAAAAATGAAATGCAAATTTGTCAGCACTGATTTTCATTGTACAGTGACTGATGAGATAATGGACAGGATCTATGTGAAATACATATAAAATTAGTGACAGAAACATACGTTTTTTTTTCTCTGTAAAAATACACGCCACAGTTCACAGTGTGGCGTGAAAAATGCTGTGTAAACCCAGCCCTACTGAGCAAAACTTAACACAAATGGGCCAGGCGCCAGATGTTTTAGGAACCTTTCAACGCCCCTGGTGTGACTGAAAGCAGGAGTTAGCAATTGGGATTTTGGTAGGCCTGGCTAAGATGTATTCTCAGGGCATACTTAAAACTATGAGGGTCATGAGTTTGCTTGATCATATAGAGTAGCACAGTCCAGAGAACTGGTACAACACAACTGTCTTGGAGTCAAGCATGAGGGGTTCAGGTGATGGAGACATTTATTTTAAGATAAGCGGCAGAACACAGAGACTGGGGAGAGAAGCTTTTGACATAGCTCTATGGGATATTGTAACTCTTTGCAGAAGATACACAATATAGCATAAGGAGTCTTATAGGTCACAATTCCCTTGAAACATACAGGTAACTAGTGATTTTAGCCAAGTCAAAATCTTCTTGAAAAAGATGAGATAGCTGCATTTGAAGTTCTTGCCTCTTGTCATTTGGAGTACTGGATGGCTAGGTGAAAAGATTAAGGGTAACATGTATGAACACTGGCACGGACAGGCCAGTTATAAATCGCTTTAAGGCAGTGTAGAATGTGCCAGAATGTATTAACCTGTTCATCTGCAGGTCATACATACAGGCGCAGTCTAGTGCCAATACGACAAGTCTATACATTACATGAAAATCCCTAAAGAAGCATTTATGCTATCTATCATACATGAAAAAAAAACTTTGAGATTCTTAGTTAACATGTTTTTGATCAAAAAATGCTTAAGCCACCCACGAACTTACAACGTGATCTCAGGTCAGGTGGTCCTACGCTATCTTTACCTCTCAATAGAGCCAATTCCAGGCCTCTCACTGGGTCAACCGACCTCCATTATCCAGAGGGAAAAATAAAAAAACACCAACCCTGCAAGCTGCACTCATATAACAGCCTGTGGAGGTGGGCGGGGTGCAATAAACCAAAATGGAGGCCTCCCTTCCTCCCTATATAGATTAAAAGCAATATATGCCAAATACAACGTATAGTTCTGCACAAAAAAACATTTCTGAAAAACACAATGTGAACCTGGGTGCCACTGGCAGGGTTGCGGCATATATATATATATATATATATATACACACACGCGCACACCATTACCAGTGGCACACCACTGCAAAAAGGGCAATACATTACATGGAAATCCCTAAAGAAGCATTTATGCTATCTATCATTCATGAAAAAAACTTTGAGATTCTTAGTTCACATGTTTTTGATCAAAAAATGCTTAAGCCACCCACAAACTTACAACATGATCTCAAGTCGGGTGGTCCTACGCTACCTTTACCTCTCAATAGAGCCAAATTCAGGCCTCTCAATGGGTCAACCGACCTCCATTATCCAGAGAGAAAGAAATAAAAAAACACAAACCCCAATACCACAAGTCTGGCTCAGGCAGACCACCTTTAACCTGGTCTGGCTGTTCTAACTGTTATGTGCCTAGATTTGGTGTTAAAGATTCAGAAATGTGTCTAATTCTACAAATGTGGGGCGATGCTCCAGAACGTCCCAAGTCTTTGGCACATTAAAAAGTGTCTCTCCTGCGCTTAGTTTGGAATGCGACTATTCATACATCTGTAGAACAGGATCACTGAAGCTTTTTAACGCCAGATAACTGGTGTAGCCTCAATCTTACATGTCGCCCTAAGACTCTTTATGACAACTGGTGGTCTCCACCAATAGCCCCTGAAAGCTTTAACTAAACACACACGTCATGCCATATATGCTTCTTTCGCAAATTACCCAAAGTATAGATTCACACACTGGGGCAGATTTATCAATACTGTCTTGCTCTTAAACAGTATGAGGTTAGACTAGACAGTCTTAAGATGTACCACATTTATCATTGTGTTCATAAATCTGGCACACGTTAGAACTGTCTATTCTAACTTTACACCATTTTTAAATTGACTTACTTCATACCATTAACTGCGCCAAAATGTAGGCGCATTTTTGGCCCACAGTATTGCATGCTAAGCCACGCATTCTTTGCCGAGATGTGCATCCTTTTAACATCCCTTTTCTTGAGCAAGGTGTAAAAGTGTCTAAAAAGTATCTACAACACAAAGGGCGACATGTATTAATGGGGCTGTGTCAGATATCTGGCGTCTTTTCAGCCCGATATCAGGTGCAGCCCCGTTCATACATGTTTAAAGGTCCCGCACGCCATTCTCATTCGCATTGCATCGGGAGGGGGTGTGCACTAGAACTGAGCCAGAAATGTTGCCCTAGCGCTAGAATGCGCCTGGTTTATGACCCGCTGTAGAGCGGGTTCATAAATCATAAATCAAGTGCATTCTATGCCACTATAATGTGCATAAAATTTGATGTTCATACACCAAATTTCATGCATATCACCCATAGTAAATGTGATGTAAAGCATGTACCAGGGCTGTGGAGTCGGAGTCAGAGTCGTGGAGTCGGAGTCGGTGGCTATTTTGCAGGAGTCGGAGTCGTCATAAAAGGGACCGACTCCGACTCCCAAAATATATAATAAGTTGGTCCAGTTAGTTCGATGCAAAGAGCAAGAGGAATTGTGTCCGACCAGTGCTACTGCTCCCATATCTTCAGCCTTATCACATGAGGAGTGTAATTGATGACATGGAGCAGGCATAGCGCTGCCCCAGGGGAAAAGATTCTGTTCCCATGGCAAACAGATTTCAGCAAATTTTTCACCTGCTTTCAAAGAAGTAGAAGAGCTCAACCATTCATCAAAACTGACTGTGGCTGAGGCAGTTCCTTTATACCCTGACATTATTAGAGATGTTGCCCCTGTGGTCACCGCTTTGCCCCCAAGTTAGTGTAGAGAGGCCGTTCTCTATCCTAGAAATAATGAGGTCAGATGTGAGGTCATGTATGCAGGATCTGATGGAGGCAATACTATTTCTCAGAACAAATCCACAAATGTTCCTGCATTGTTTTGCATATTTACAATTTTTTTGTGTCCTAAAGTCATATCCAATAAATATATTTTACACTGACAAGAAAAAGGGTAACAATGTTTTGAACTTGTGACTTTCAGGCTTCATATCTCACCATCCACTACAGCTTTGCACATGAGGCTACTGTAATTTTATATACAGTCATCTTACCTATCTTATACATAAATTTGACTTGCAAGTATTTAGCATCTGCTTAGTTATAGTTTTGCTCCTAAAAATCAAAGTGTTAAATTTTATTATTTTGTTAGTATTTGGGAAATCTGCCTTTGGTTTTCAATACTGCCTGAATCCTTCTGGGCTCTGGATCAGATTCAAGTATATCTTGACCAAAATCTGATCCCAGGTCTCTTCCACACATTCCCAATGTTGGTGCAGACTGGACTTGGATACAAATACAGCTTTTTCTTCAACTCTACCCACAAGTGTTCAAAAGATCAAAACATTGTTACCCTTTTGCTAGTCAGTGTTTGTTCTTCCTAAATAGCTTGATTATTTTATCATAAGGTAATAAACAGCCCGATGTTACCACTTTACTACAGTAAAGTTATCACTTAAACATGCGCCATGTATTCGGGAGTCAGGAGTCGGGAGTCGGAGGTTTGGGAAATTGAGGAGTCGCAGTCTGAGTCGGGGCTTCGGTCTACCGACTTCACAGCCCTGGCATGTACAACATTATTTTTGGGGCAAATTGAGCCAGAATTCTTCTGCAGCTGCTTTAATAAATGTGTTTTTCTACAATTTTGGAACTAAAAACAGTGGCCATATGTTTTCAGTAGTTGAAAGGAGAATATGAAATTATGTGCAAACAATTGAGCAGAGTTACGAAGCAAAACATGCCAAAAAGAGAGTATATGGCATGCCCTAAACTAATTGTGTGTTTTACAAAATTATTTCTCCTTTCTTTGAAAAATGCATAAAGAAAGAAGAGCCTTTACGAGTTTTGGGTGCAAAATATTGGTGTACAGTATACTAGGTAACTTCGGCAGTCTGTGGCACTTTGGTAGCATTTTTGGGCCCCAGTGGCATTTTTTTTTAGCATGTAGCATGACCTACAGTATATGTTGCAGTTGTTAGGGCATTTTCCTTCAGTAGACCTCAGTTTTAACAAAAATTGCAACACTGCAACCCATCTTGGAGTCTTATGACGTCTTTTGTATGTTATATTATTTATTTAGTGAGAGTAAGATAAACCTTTGACAATTAGGGTAACAGACAGAGAAGAAAGGTCCTTCACGAAGGTTTGAAGATGATCAAGCAGGAGTTGTGCATTTCACCCATCTTTCAGGAACCAAGGCAGTAATGTGCTCTTCTTTATGGCTACTGTTATGGAGGCAGATTCATACTGTAGCTTGAAGCTAGGATTGGGCAGATAAGGCAGATGCAGCCTATAGTTTGAAGCTTCTGGGATAGATTTTTGGGGGTTGTCCACATTGAGACCGTTGCAGTTGGCCACCAAGTAAATATTAAACTAGCATCCACAGTAGCTACTTAATAGCCTAACTCAGGGGACGGGCCCTGCTGCCATTCATAATTAATGTTTTAGGGATCTTGGAATGGGCTGGGAGTCGCAATAGATAAATGAACCCACAGCGCCAAGATGAAGGAAGGCAAAATCCCAGGGGAAAGAGTGAATAATATAGATTAGATGTGGCTCAGTCTCTGACTTGGTATAGCATTGTATCTAATAGCAAGGTTTTTTTAAAAAAGGGTTTTAAAAAAAATTTGGTTTTTTCAACCTCAGTGGGGGGTATCAAAGCTTGCTGGTTTTGTTTGGTTTAAAAATCAAAAACAGCCCGAGGGTTCCTAAAAAAGTTTTTTTAAATTTTAATTTTTTTTTTAAAAATGGGAATTTTGGGCATTCCTTTAACTTTTTTTAAAATTTTAAAAGGGGAAAATTAAAACCCCAAACTTTTAAAAAACCATTTTTTTATTTCCCTTAAAAAATCTCAAAAGGGTTTTTTCCTTTTTTAAAAATTTTTTAAAACATCCCTTAAAACCCCGGAAAAATTTTGGGCCCAAAAGGGGGCAAACGCAAACTGGGAAAATTTAAAAACCAAACCCAAAAAAGGAAAATTTTTTTTTTTGTTTTGTCCCAACCCAAACAAAAGAGAAAACCCTTTTCCAAAATGGGCCCCCCCAAGGGCAATTTTTAAAAATAGCTCCCAAAAGTTAAAACCCCAAATGGGAAAAAGGGCCCCCAAACTCCGGGGGACTTTAAATGGCCAATTTTATTTTTTTTAATGGTTTATTGGGAAGCGGAAAAAGGGGTAGGAGAGGCCAAAAATTAAAAATAAATGAATGCAAAAGCCAAAAAACCAAAAAGGGAAATTTGGAAGGTTTTGGGGAAAATCCCAGGGGAAAATTTGGGGGAAAAAACCAAAAGAAAAAATCCCCTTTTAAACCCCCATGCTTTAAAACAAAAAAATTGGGGGTTAAAAAAGGCAGAGTTTTCCCCCTGAAAAGTTTTTGGGGTTGAGCCCCCCCGTGGGGTTTAAAAATTTAAACACTTGGAAACTCCCCGCTTTACTTGCAAAAAAATTTTTTTGGGGTCCCCCAAAAAATTAAAAAAAAGGTCCCCCAAAAAAAACTTTTAATTAAGGGGGCCAAAAGGGGGAAAAAAAAATTTTTTTATTTTTTCTTTTTTTTTAAAATTTCCCCCGGGTTTTTTTAGCCCTTTACAAAAAAACGGAAAAAACTTTTTTTTTATGGGTATTTAAAAAGCCCAACCAAAATCGCTGGGAAAAAGAGCATTCCCAAAATTTCCCAAACCCTAATTTAAATTTAAAAGGGAAAATTAAAATTTTGGGCCCCTTTTTTTTCCCCCGGGCCCCCGTGGGAAAAAAATTTTTAAAGTGGGGAAATGCCCCCAAAATTTTGGGAGGAAAGGGAAAATTGGAAAAAAAAAACCCTGCCCGTCCCCTTACCCTTTTTTTTTGTTTTTAAAAAAAATTTTTTTTGGGCCTTTTTAAAAAGGGAAAAAATTTTCAACCGATGATATTGGGCCCCCCCCTTCTCTAAAATTCAAACTTTTTGGATCAAAAAAGTTTTGCTTGCCCAAAATTTTTTTTAAATTATTCAATTTAAAAAAGGGTTTTAAAAATATTGATTATTTTTTTAAAAAAAGTTCATTTGCCCCCCCCTAAAACCTAAAAACTTTTATAAATAACCCTTTTTTTTTTTGCAACCCCACCCAAAAAAACCCAAAACATTTAATAAAAACTGGGAAAAAGGGGGGTTTAGGAGATTCCCCTCTCAAAATTTTTTTAAAACAAAAAAGGGGAAATTTGGGAAAAAACCCCTTGCAACTTTATAAATCGTTAACCTTCCCCGATGGAAAAAGAAAAAAAAAGGGAAAATGGGGGGCAACAACCCAAAATTTTTGCCCCCAGATTTTAAAAAAACCCTGGGTTATTAAAAAAAACCCGGTTTTCAAAAATTTTCCCCGAATTTTTCTGAGAGGGAGACCTTTTCTACATCACTTTTTTGTTTCAAATTTGGGGGAAAAAAATTAAATTTATTGACACTTTTCCCGAAACCCTTTAAAAAAAGAAAAAGGCCCGCCCTTTCCAAAAAAAGAAGAAAAGTGAAAATTTCCCAAAAAAGCAAAAAACCCTTTTCCCCGGTTTTTTGAAAAGGGAAAAATTTTTTTGTTCAGAACCGAAAAAAAGTTGCTGGCCCTTTTGGGGAAAAAAACCTTTTCCCCCATTTTTTTAAGTGCTGCCCCTTTTCCCTTTTTTTTTTTGGATATTCAATTTTCCCGACCCTTTTGGGCCAGGTCCCCCCGGTTGGGGGGTGCACTCCCCATCTTTTTTTTTTTTTTCCACATAATTTTTTTTGCTGCTGATACACTAAATTTTTTTTTTGGGGTTTTTTCCTGACCGTTATCTCTTTCCCTTTAATTTTCCCCCTGCCATAAAGCCCGACACCCTGAAAAGCCTTTTTTTAAAAATCCAGATAATAAAATTTTGGGGAAAGGGGAGTGGTTTTCCCCCTAATTAATTTGGCCCCGGGGCCCCGCATTTTTCCCTTAAAAAACCAAGGAAAAACAAAAAAAAGATCATTTTTAAAATGAAAAAAAAAAGAGCCAACAAAACCACTTTGGAACCCCCCTTTAAAACCAAAACGCAATTGTGGGGGAAAAAATTCCCGGCCCTTCATTTTTTTTAAAAAAAGTCACATTTTTCTATGGAATTTTAAAAACAGTTTTTTCAGAACCCTTCTTACAAAAAGGGGGGTAGCCTTCCAAAAAAAATTTTTAAATTCCCCCGGGTTTTTTTTCAGAAAAAAAGGGGTCAAAAAGGTTTTTTTTGCGGAAAAACCCTTGCAAACCAAAAAAATTTTTGGGCCCAAATAACAGAATTTTTTGTAAAATTTTTGGTTTGTCCTACACAGCAATGTTAAAAAAGGGCCCGGCCCCAAAAAAACCCCCAAAAGTTTTTTTTAACCCTCACTGGGGCCTTTTTTGGTTTTTTTTTGCCCCAGATTTTTGCCAAAAAAAAAACCCCGGTTTTGTTTTTTCGGGAAATTTCCAAAACAGCCTTGTAAAAATTGAATGTTAAAAGGGAAACCAAAAGCCAAAAAAACCCCGCAGAAAAAAAACCCGCAGGTTTTTTTAAAAAACCCCCCCCTGAAAAACCCGGGGGAAAAATTTAAAAAAAACCCAGGATATATGTAAAGAAAGTGTTTTTTTTACCAAAACATGTTTGGGGTTAAAAATTTCTTTCTAATAAAGGGAATTTTAAAAAACAATTTTTTTAAAAATTTTTCAAAGTTCAACGGAGAAATTTTTGTGTTAAGAAAAAGGGGAAAGTTCCCCCCTTTTGTGTTTTGGTTTGGAAAAAAAAGTATTTGACAATATTTCAGAGCGCGACCCAACCCCCCCCTATGTTTGTTTTTTAAAGATTTTTTTAATGCCCGTTTTTCAAAAATTTCCTTTTTTAAGCCTTTTTTAAAAACCAAAAAACCTTTAAACATTAATAAAATAAAAGAAATGTAGACCCCCCCCCAAAACCCAAAAAATTTTTCCTTTCCCGGGTTTTTCCCCCTTTATGAAAAACTTAATTTCCAAACCCCTTTGGAAAAAGGGGTTAAAAAGTGTTTGGCTGGAAAATTGCCTTCCCCAAACCCTTTGGGGAAAAAAGGAGTCAAAGTCCCCCCGTTAAAAACAGAGCCTTTCCCCGGCCCAAATTTCCCTTTTTTTTTCCCTGAAAAAAAAAGAAAACCTTTCCCAAAAAAAAAACATAAAAAGCAATTTTTTTAAAGCAAATTTTGGTTTGGGCCCGCCCTTTTGCTGATGGGTTTTTTGAAAAGAGTTCCCCTACAGTAAAAAATTAATAAAAATGTTTTTTAAGTTTGGGTTTTTTCCCAACCCAAAAAAAATGTGAATTTTGTTTTTAAAAAAAAAAAAAAACAACCCCTAAAAAAATTTAAAATCCTTTTGCCTTTTTTCCCTTTAAAGGGGGCAAAAAATGGGAATATAAAAAAGAAAAAAACCGGGCCCCTTAATTTTTTTAGGGAAAAAAAAGGGAATGGCAAAATTGGGTTTTCTTTTCCCTTCAAAAATTCCTAAAAGCGTGCCAAAAGATAAAACCAAGTTGGGGTGTAAAACCCTTTTTTAAAACAAAACCCCCCCTACTAGGCAATTGGGGAGTGAACCTTTTTCCCGGTTTTCCCTTTTTTCAAACACTTGGAAAATTTTGGTTCCCCACAGTAAAATTAATATTGACAAGGGAAAAAGCTTGCCAAATTTTATAGCAAGGAACCCAAAAGGTTTTTCCCCCCAAGGGATTTTTCACCCCAAAAAAAAAAACCTGGAGGGAAAAAATTTTTGAAAACCAATTTGGGTAAAAAAATTTTTCTTCCCCTTGTCTTCCCCCAAAAAAAACCTTGGGGGTGGAAACCCCGTACCCCCCACCCCAGCCAAAAGAAAGGCAGTTACATTGGGGAAATAAACATAGGGGGCGGGGTTTGGGAAAACAGCTGTTTAAAGTGGGCCCCTTAATTCCCCCCCCCCCCGGCTCCAAATTTTACCCCCCAAATTTTCCCTTTTTAAGTTTGGGGTGCCTTTTTTTACCCGCCCCTTTGGGTTTGGGTGTTAAAACGGAGGCAGGAAATATTGGGGAAAACAAACCAAATTTTATCACTTATTCTTACTCCCCTTTTGCCCCGCCAAAATACAATTTTTCTTTTTTACCTTCTCCCGAAGGGTTTTTTTATAACCTTTTTACAGAACCAAAAGGAAAAAAATGAAAAGGAGGGGGAAACCCGGGGCTTATTATGAATAATAAGTTTAAAAATGAAAATTTGGGGGGAGGAAATTTCCTTTGGGTTAAAAAAAGAGGAAAAAAACCAAAAAAGGACTACAAAAGTGAAAAAGGGGAAAGTGCTGCCAAAAACCCTGTTAAAACAAAAAAGTAATTTTACCAAAAATTTTTTCCCGTAAAAATTTTAAGTGTTTTGGAAGGGAAAAAAATAAAAAAAGGGACGGGGTTTAAAGGTGGGGGGGAACAGGAAATTTTTTTCAAATTTTTTCCCTTTTAAGAAACCTTAAATTCCAAAAATTTTTAAAAAACCCAAAAAAACCAAGGGGTTCCGGGGGTTCCCCTCCGAAATAAAAACCCATTCTTAATGGCCCCTAAACCCACCTTTGGAAAAGGAAAAATTTTTAAATTAAAAAGGGGGTTTCCCGAAGGGGGGTGGGTTTTTCCCCCCAAAGAAAAACTGGAAAAGGGTTTTTAAAAAAAGGGAAAACTTAAACTCCCCAACCCCCAGTGTCAAACGGGAACGCAAGGGGGGTTTTAAATGCCCGGCCCCCCTTTAAAATGTTGGGAAATTTGGGGGAAAAGAAACCCGGGCCCCCAGTCCCCCCAGGTCTTTTTGGGAAGGTTAAAAACGGGGTTTTAATTTTTCCCAAAAGCAAGGTGGGGATTTAAAAACCCCTTTTTCCCCCTTTTTTTTTGGAAAAGGTCTTTCCAAAAACCTTTGCCCGGCCTTTTCCCGGGAAAAGTTTTTATGATCAATTTTTTACAGAGGAGGTTTTTTGTTAAAAACTTTTAGCATAAAAAGGAAAAATTTTTCCCTCCTGGGAAATTTTTTCCCCCCTTTTTTAAAGCGAAATATTCCCCCCTTGGAAAAAACCAAAATTTGGAATTTTTTAATCTCCAAAAAGGGTTTCCCCCAAAAAAAAATTTTGGAAAAATTTCTGTTTAAATTTTTTCCCCAGACCCCCCCAAATTTTTTTTAGGGGAGACAAAGGGGGGGCAATTATGAAAAAATGTTAAAAAACCTTTTTTTTTTTTGTCTGCTTTAAAACAACCATCCCCCCCCCGAGCTCCCCTTTTTTTTTTCATATAGTTCCCCCTTTAAAAAAAAAAAAAAAAGAAACTATGGGGTTTGGTTTTTTCCCAAAGGGCCCAAAAAAAAGGGCCCCAGGCCCCCAAACCCCTTTTTCAAAACATTTCCCCCCATAGAGTTAAAAAAAACAAAACTAAAAAAAGACCAAAAGGAAAAAAATACATTTCCCAAAAAACCTTTTAAGGAAAAAATTTCCCGGAAAACCCCTTTTGATTTTTTTTGCAGTGTAAAAAAAATCCCTGCCAAAAAACGGGGGTTTTAGGTCCCCCCGATTTTGGGTTTACCCCCGGGGAAAATTCCCTGACAAGTCCCCAAATTTAAAGCCCATTTTTTTTTATTTTTCCAAAAAAATTTTGGGGGTGGAAAAAATTTAAAAAAAAAGGGCTTAAAAAAAAAATAAGGGCCAAAGAACCCTTTAAAACCAACAAGAGAACCAAAACCCATTTGGAAAAAACCTTATAGGAGGAAAAAAATTAATGTTTAAAAAAAACCTTTTGTTTCCCCCCAAAAAAATATTTAAAAGTAAACAATAAAAAGTTTTTTTTTAAAAACCCCCTTCCAAAAAAAAAAAAATGCCCCGATTTAAATTTAAAAATTTACAAACCCAGACCAAAAAAAAAAAATTTCCCCCCCGGGGCAAAACCCCCAAAAAGGAAAAAATTTTTAAAAAAGGGAAAACCCCCAACAATTAATTTAAAGTTCCCCCCTCACCCAATGTTTTTTTATTAAAAAAAAAAAAAGGGGAATTTAAACTAAATGCCCCCAAAAAAACCAAACCCCAAAAGGGGGTTTTGCATAAAAAAAAAACTAAAAGTAAAAACTGTCCCCCCCGTGTTTTTCCCCAAAGCAACCCCAAACAGAGCCTCAAACTATTATTTCTTAAACGGCCCCCCTTTTTGGGGAAAAAACAAAAACGGAAAATTTTTTTAAATTTGGGTTTTTCCCCCAAAAGACAACAAAGAAAAGTCTTTTAAATTTAGATAGACAATTTTTCCCTTTCAAAAAAAAGGCCCAAAAAGTGGTTTGGGGATATTTTCCCCCAAAAGGGGGCCTGTAAATTTTCCCCTTAAAAGGGGAAAATTTTTAAAATTTCAACATTTAAAAAAATACTGTTTTTTTTTCCCCTTAAAAAAATTCCCAAAAAACAAAAGTAATACAGTGGGAAGAAAAAAAATTTTTTTTTAAAAACCTTTTTTAAGAAATTTTGTTTAGTTTTTTTCCCCCCTGACAAAGAAAAAAAATGAAAAATTCCTTTTAAAAATTTAAAAGGGGAAATTTTTAAAATAAAAATTTGGGGGAAAAAAACAAATCAAAAAAAAAAAATCCCGAAAATCACCCTTGGGATAAATTTTTCAAATAAATTTAAAAACATTTTTCCCGTGAGAAATAATTAAATTTTTATCCCTCCCGGCAAACAAGAATTTTAAAACTTTGGGGCAAAACCCCTTTTTTGGAAAGGCCAAAAGCAGTCCCCCCGATGGTTTTTTTGTAGTTTTATTATGAGGTTTTTGGGGGCACATGTCCCCGGAGGAAAAAATTGGTCCCCCCCCCCTCTTTTTCCGATCATCTCTAAACATTAAGATTTTTAAAGGCCTTTTTCGCTTGGGGAACTCGGGGGAAACTTCCAAATCCCCCCCCCCATAAAAAATTTTTTTTTATGGGATTAAAGGCGGAAAACCCGGGTTTGGCCCCCCTCCCTGACCTTAAAGTAATTTCTTTTAGGGGGGCCAGACCCTTTTGGGTTTCCCCTTTTTGGCCCCTAAAAGTTTTTTTGGGGCCCTTTTCCCCCTTTCCTGGGAAAAAACCCCCCGCCAAAGACCCCCAAAATTTTTAAAGTCCCCCCGGTTTGGTGAAAAAAAGGTTTTTCCAAAATCCCGGATTTTAATTGGGACAAAAAGGCCCCTTTCCCTCCATTCTCCAAATTTATGTTTGGGGAAAGTTAATCCCCCTTTCCCCCCCCCCCAAACCCCGGAAAAACAAAACCCCCAATTTAAAATAAAAGGTTTTTCCCAAACCCCCACCCCCCTTTTACGTGGGGGGGGGGTTTTCTTTTTTTGGGGGCCCCCAAAAGGGAAACCCCTTTTTTCCCCCTTCCCCCCCCAAAAACCGGGGAAACTGGGGTTTTTAAAAACCCCAAAACTCAATTTTTTGTCCCCCCCCATCCTTTAAAACCCCAGCAACCCCGCTCCCCAAAACCAACCCCCCAAAGAATCATCAAGAAAAGGGTTCCCCCTTAGCAAACTTTTAGAAAGGGGGCCTGCAAAAAATGTTTCCTTTTTTTAAGGGAGGGGGAAAACCTTTTTGGGGAAATGCCAAGGAAAATTTTAAACCATTTTTGGGGTAATTTTTTGCCAAAAGGTTTTTTTCCTTTGGGGACTGTGGGGGCCCCCGCTTTCCCCCTTAAAAAAAACAAAATTTAAAAATTTCCCACCTTTTTGGGGTTGGGTTTTTTTTGGCCCCCGAAAATTTCCCCCACCTTCCCCTCATTTATCAAGGAAAAACCCCCCAAAAAATGGGGGAGTGGCCCTGGTTGGGCCCCCCGAAAACCGGGCCCAAAAAATTTACCCGTCCCCCCCCCGGGTTTTTTTTTTTTTTTTTTATTTTTTCCATTTTCTTTACTAATTTGGCCCCCAAAAGTTTTTTCTCCCTTTCCACCCCCCGTTTTTAAATTTAAAGGCCTTTTTTTAGCCCCCCTTCCCCGCAATTGGGGGGCAGGTCACCTATTAAAACTTGGGGTTCCCCCCCGGGCCCCTCCCTTAGAAAAACCCCCCCTTTTTGGTTTCCCTTGGGCCCAAAATTTTTAGAGGGGTTAAAAAATCTGAAATTTTAAATTTAGTTCCCCATGGGCCCGGAAAATCCCCTTTTTTTAAAGGTGACATTTTTAAGACAGCTGCCTTTAATCAGGAAATTTAAATTGAAATTTTTAGCGTTTAAAAGGTTTTTAAGGACCAGAAACTAGTAAAAAGGTTTGGTTAAAGGGGGATCATAAAACTTTTTAAAACCCCCCCTTTAGCCCAAAAAGGGGAAAAAACAAAAATTTTTTTAAAAGTTAATACAAAAAAGATTTCCCCCTTCCCGGAATTTTTATTTTGGAATTTTTTCTATCTCTCAATGTTTTAAAAATTAACCTACCCCCCTTTAAAATTATAAAAACTTTTTTCATGTCCCCTTAAATTCCCTGGGGGGGAAAAAAAATAAAAAAAATCAGCAAAGGGGAAAACAAATCATTATTTCCCTTCCCCCTGAAAATGCATTTAGCTTTTTTAAGCTTCCCCTAGTGGGTTTTTTTTTCGAAAACAGCCCCCCCCCCTTTAAAAAAATTAAAAAACCCAAAATTTTTTTTTATTTAACCCCAAAACATGAAGGGGAATTTTGGATCTCTTTTTTTAAGAAAAAAAAAAGTTTTGTTTTCCAAATTACATAAAAGTTTTTTTTTTTTGGGTCTCAGCCCAAATAAAAAAAATAAACGAATGGGTTTTTCAAATAGTGAGAAGAAAAGAAAATTAAAAACCCTTTTTCCCCTCTTATTTCCCCAATTTTTTCTTTTAAATTTTTGCAAAAATAAAAAATAAAAACCCTTTTCTAAAATCTAAAGGGGTCCCCCAAAAGTATTCAAGTTTAATTCCCGGCAAATTTTAAAAACAAAAAAATTTCAAACATTTTTCCCCCCTAAAGAGGTTTACCTTTTAATTATTTTGCAAAAAGCAATTTGTTATTTTGGGAAGGGAGCGCTTTTCAGCAAGTTAATCAAAGTTTAAAAGGGAAAATTCCCCAAAAAACCCCCTAAAGGGGTTTTCCCCCCAGTTTTTACCCAAAAATTAAAAAAAATAACTGCAAAATAAAAAAAAAAAAAAAAAACAGAAAAGGTTCCCTTTCATTTTAAAGATCCCCACCCCCCCCATTTCTCATGGCCTTTGGAGGTCCCCCCCCCAAATTTTTCCCTTTTCCCCCCCCAATTATGGCCCTAAAACCCCAAGTACCCCTTGAAAAACCGACCAAAATGGAAATGCTAGTAATTTTAAAAGAAAAAAATATATTTACCTTTCAAAAAACTAACCCTTAAAAAGGACCCATTCTTAAACCCACGATAAGCCCTTTAAAAACCCCTTTTAAGGCCCCCAAAGGGAAAAAAAAATAGTATTTAAACCCCAAAAACATTGCTGTTTCTGAATTTTTTTTATTTTTCCCAAAATTTTAAAAAAAGTTTTTTTTTATCTACTTTCCCGGGTTTACAAAAGAAAAATTTCTACCTTTTAAAAACCCCCCTTTTCCCCAAATCCCGGCCCCGGAAGGTGGGCCCTCATTCCCCGGTGGGTTTTTTTATCACCCGAAGAAAGCCCTTTTTTTATCTTTTTTAATTTGGGGGGTTGACAAACTTTAACCATTTATGTTTAAAAGCAAAGGGTCCCGAGAACCCGCCAAATTTGGAAAAAACCCCTTCAAAAAAAAGGCCCGGGGGGCTTCCTTTCCTTCCCCCTTTTTTATTTTTAAAAAACTTACTTTTTGTTGCCCCCGATTATAACCAAATTTTTTGGAGTATTGCTTTTTTTTAAAACCTAATTTTTTTTTGCCCAATTTTCCCCCTGTTTTTCCTCCTGAAAAAAGTATTTCCCCAAAATTAATTTAACCCCGGTTTACCCTTTTTTAGACATGGTTTAGGGGGGAAGCCACTAGACCCCCCGTTTTTTTTTGAACCCCGCTTTGACTGTAAATGGGGGCAAAGCAATCAAAAAACCCCCCCATTCCCGCTTGCGTAGATTTCCGGTCCCCCCCGAAAAAAAATTTTCAGGAATAAAATTAAAAAATGTTTTTAGATAAAATAAAAATTTTTAAAATTTTTTTTTTATTTTAACAAAATTTAAATTAAAAATATATAATTTTAAACATAAAGGAAAAAAAAACTTTAAAAAGTTAAAAAAAGCCCCCGTTATTAAAAGGGTTTTAAAAAAACGTTTTTTTCCCCGCCCCTCGGCTGTTTTTCCCCAGAGACTACTCCCCTTTTTGGGTTCCCCTTTTATTTCAGGGGCAATTTGGGAGTTGTTTTTGGGAATCAAAATTTAAAAAAGCTCCCCGCTTAAAACCCCAAATGAAAACCCCCTTAAAAGGTTAAAAATAGATGATTGGGATTTTTTTAAAAAATAAAGGGGGAAAAAAGCCCCACAAACTTTTCAGAGGGTAATTTTTTTGTCAGTAAAAAAAAAAGATAAACAAAAATTTTTTTTGGTTTTCCCGAAAAAAAACACAGCAGGGGCGTTGAAATTTTTTGCCCAAAAAGGCCCCCCCTCCCCAATTAAAACAGGGGCCCGCAACAAAGGAAAAACCCTTCCTGTTAAAAAAGAGCAAGAAAAAAAAAGAACCCTACCTTAAAAATTTAAATTAAAAAAAAACAGAACAAAATTTTTTTAAAATTTTAAAAAAATAAACTTTAATTTAAACCCCTTTTTTTTTAAAAAAAAATAATAATTTTGAAGGAAAAACTTTCTTTTTAATTTAAAAAAATTTAAAAAAAATTGGGGGCAGGGAATTTTCCCCCCAGTGGGTTTAAACAACAGTTGGGCCCTTCAAAATGCCCCGGGGCCCTTTAAATTTCCCACCAAGGAAAACAGCTAAAAGGAGTTCTCCCCAAGCTTGTGCGGGTTTTCTCTGGGTATTTCAGTTTCACCCACATTCTGAAAAACTACTTATAGGTCAATCTGGGACTTAGATTGTGAGCCCCGATGGGGATAGAGCCTATGTGAATAATTACTACCTCTGTCCAGCGCTGTAGAATATAATGGTGATAAATTAATATAAAAAAACATTTATTTTTCATTTTTTTGAAAAGTTGTGTCAATGTCTAATATACTTTGGTCATCAGTTCCTTTATCTTGTCAAAATCTCTGCTTACTTTCAGTAAATGAAAAGATCTATGGTCACATTTGGTACTGAAATATAGATCTCCTCCAAAAAACTGCCTCTCCAGCACCACCTATTAGTGCCTACCCTGTCTGGTCCCATGAAAAGCAAAGGCTTTTGGATTGGGTTGAGCAGCAAAATTGTATGCAACTGATGGATAAGAGTGGCATTGTTTGTGTGGCAAAAAAGTAGCTATATATTTCTTTATCTCATAGAACTATATATGTACCTGTATCTTTTGAACATGCCCAAAACAACATTTTAGTCTCTAAAGGGGATCAAGAATGAATGTTCACATTCACTAAGAGCAAGTAGGGTTAATCAAAATGCCTCTATACAAAGTCAGGCAGTATTACCTCTAAACGGAGCGCTCTGCAATTGAAAGAGTTGAAACAACATACTTAGGTACAACTAGCCCAAAAAACTGTCCTAACTTTCCTAAGGGTTTGGAGATCCCATTACAGTTTCAAGGAAGTAGTTAGATTTTAGTAGGGCTAAAAGAGTGAGAGATCGCTATGATTTAGTATGAACCATACAGCATGTTGCAGAGTAAAGCTATCTATGAAATTTATTCACTGGAAAAGGACTACGGTAAATATGAAACTTTAATTTTACTTTAATATTTACTAAAAAACATACAATTAAGGTAAAAAGTACAAAATGCCGTTTGCAGAACAACTTGTACAAAATATCATAAAGATGCAGATACTAATATAAATACGGGGATTAAAGGAAACATTTATCCCTATTAAACCTATAGACTATGCCCTTCCTAACATAAACCAGGGCAATCACCCCTATAAGAGAGTTCTCACATGGGAACCTATGCCCTGGATATTCCTACAATGGCCATGGCAATCCCAGGGCCATTGTAGGGATTGTCAGAACATAGGTTGGGACCGCCCTTATCGGGATCACCCTGCTTTATGATAGGAAGGGTACAGTGTAGGGGTTTAATAGGGATGAATATGTCTTTTTATCCCTATATTTATATTAAAATCTGCATATTTATGATATTTTGTACACATTGTGCTGAAAACTGCATTTTATACATTTCACCATAATTGTATGTTTTTAGTAATTATTTAAGATATGTTTATATTTAGTCCTTTTCCAGTGAATATTGTCTTGTTATTGGTGCAGTTTCAGATTTGGTGAGGTCTGATTCTCACTTTTGAATTATAGAATTGGAGTTTAATGTGGATAAATGTAAGGTAATGCACTTGGGCTGAGGGAACATAAGGTGCAGTTATATACTAAACAGCATTATATTGAATCAAGCTACAGTTGAAAAAAAAAACTTAAGAGTATTGGTGGCAGTAGTCTTAAATTTAGTGAAAAATGCCAGTCAGCTGCTGCCAAATGAAATACAATCATTGTCTGCATTAAATGAGGCATAAATGCTCAAGACAGGAATATAAGTCTCGTTACAGACCATTGATGAAGCCATATATGCAATACTATGTACAGTTTTGGGCACCAGTGTATAAGGAGGAAGAGCAGGAGCAGGTGCAGAGAAGAGTGAACAAATTGGTATTAATGAAAGGAGAATTGGAGTACAAAGTCATACTATCAGACTCAAGGTTTTCAGCTTGGAGAAAGATGTCTTGGGGGCAATTTAACTATCATGTCAAATGAATGTGAATGGACAGTACAGAGACCTGCTGTGGATCTTTTTACACCTAGGTCTGTAACAATGCCAAGGGGGCATCCTCTTCATCTAGAGGAAAGTAGGTTTTACTATCGTCAGAGGCAGGTATTCTTTGCTGTAAGAGCGGTGAGAATATGGAACTCACTGCCACAAGTGGTTTGTCACGTTCTAAGGGAATAGAACATTGGATATGCAGAACCTCAGTAGCCAAAAGTGCAGGACAACGACGGCAGGTGCCAATAGAAATGACAGGACACACCAGGTGTAGCCCTAGACAGGTGACAAAGTTCCAAGCGGGTAACAGACTCTGTACAGCAGCAGAAATACAACAGATATAACGGACTGGTGCAGTGGCAGGAAACAGCAGGAAGAGTACTTGTAACGCACAGGTAACGAAGGGTAACAGCAGCAATATAGCAGCCAGGGGTAAAGCTCTTTGTTGGAAGACAATAACGAACTGATGCTCAAGCAAGGGCAGGATGTTCCTTAAGTAGCCAGGGGTCACAGGTCAAGAGGCATGTAATTGGGACACTGCCCCTTTAAATAGCTGAGTAGTGCCACACACGTGCCCTAGGGGGTGCTCGTGTGTGTACAGGACGCCAGGAAGCCGGAAAAAGCAGGGGAAAATTGTAGCTGCCAGTACTGCAGTACAGACAGGAGCCGGATCAGCTGAATATAGCGCAGAAGCATTAGGATGCCGCCCCCTTAAGCCCTCCCCTCCGGGCTAATTGGTTACCCCAAGAGCAACTAGGGGTAACCACCTCCTTCCCGGTATTCCAGGAACTGTATTTAGAGGAGGTGTCCTGAAAGTGCCAGATGACTTCTTGGACCTGGGACGCAGAAACAGAAATGGTAGGCAGGGGGAGAGGCGGGTGGGAATCAGAGATGACTTGAAAATCCAGGGGTTCTTCTTGCACTTGAGGCTCCTCAGCAAGCAAATTGCCCCGGATGGACAGACTTGAGGCAGCGTAACCGGCATAGCTCGCCCCATTGGACAACTTCACCCATTTTCCAGTCCAACAACGGGCTGTGACGCTGTAACCATGGAAGTCAAAGCAGGACCGGAGCAGAGGAACGAGACAGAACGTAGAAACAGATCTCTTCTTGGTGGGAACTTCCAACTCAAAGAGACATGGGTTTTGTACAGAACTAGACTGGCTCCCTCAGGATTTCCCCATTGATGGAAGAAAAAGAATGCAGCAGTTTCTCTAGCCAGGAGACAGGCAGGTAGAACTTCTCCGGCAAAGATGGGTGGATGAAGCTCTCAGAAGAACCAGAGTCCAACAGTGCAGAAACATCAAAAGAAGCACCAGACGTATAGTGGAGAGTGAGCCGAGTGGTCAGATGAGAAACGTAAGCACCATCATTCAGAGTCACCTTACCAACGAAACATTGGCACTTGGGTTTCCGGGGGGGAAGCTGGACGGACTGGGCAGTTCTTCAAGGGGTGTTGGGCACTGCCACAGTAGTACACGGGTTCAGACTGCACCGACGAGTGCGTTCCTCCATGTACAGATGAGTACAGTTCACCTCCGTGGGCCCATCTTGCGGGATTTCAGGAGAGGAAGACTTGGGAGTGCAGGTTCAAGGTGCGGAGGCTTGCTCGTGTGCACACACAGGACACCAGGAAGCCGGAGGAAGTGGCAGAGAACCTTAACTACTGGCGGATGCCGCCGCTGGCAACACAGTGTAGACGGGAGCCGGGATAAGTGAGTATAGTGCAGGAGCATTAGAGGCCACCGCGGCAGCGGCCGGGATACAGCCATGCCCATGGCTCAGAACAGTAACTGCAGCATGGACCGTGACATGGTTGTGATGGTGGATGCATTGAACCAGTTCAAGAGGTCCTTCGATGCTTTTCTTGAAAAACGTAGTATTATTAGTTACACATTCTTATTCCAATATTTGGAGTTGGGAAGGGATTTTTCTTCTCTTATAGGGCACTTGGCATCTGCCTCATAGGGGTTTTTGCCTTCCTCTGAATCAACACTTTAGATTTGTAGGTTGAACTCAATGGACCTTGTTCTTTTTCAATCTTTACTATATTACTATAACTTTGTCTATTCATACAAAGACATGACCTTACACAGGCAGTTCGGTATAGCATTGCTGCCACTTTATAGTTAGATTATTCTTTAATGGTACAAAACATAGGACTGATAGTCAAGTAGAACGATAGTACATTGATAAAGCACTAAAAGCTTGCAAATCCAATTTACTTTAGGGCAATTTTCAAAATAGCAGCAAATCTTAGTTGAGCAATCTCATCATATATAAAGAAAAATGCATAAAAATATGGAGTATTTTCTATGTTTTCCCAGAAATTTGGCGCAGTGGCTGCATTTCATGTTGATTACATACTCATACAAAGTGCATCCATTTCAAGGCAATGTGCACCACATATCCTGCTGTGATGTACATCCATGTTATTTGCGGGCACTGTCTGCTTGTAGAAAGTGGATCAAATAAGTGCACAGTTGTGTTGTATTGATCATGTAGCCTAGGGCTGAAACTGTAGGATTGCGGGTTTAGCAGTAACATAAAATCCCTGGTTCCTGAGTCCAAATGATTGTGCATTGGGGTCCAGTTGTGACTTGGAGCTCAAGGGTTACCATCTTATCAGTGGTTACACCAGAGGCGTAACTTCAAGCTCTTGGGCCCTGGTGCGAAAAGTGAAATGGGGCCCCCCAGTTACCATGCACCATTTACAATGCTGGTATCTTCTTATGTGGCAGGAGGGCTTTTGGCCCCCCTCAGGCTGCAGGGCCCGGTAGCGACTGCTACCGCTGCACCCCTTGTAGCTACACCCCTGGGTTACATAAGCAAAGCATTAAACAAGTAATATTAAGTTATCATCAAGGACTGTAAGACAGCAAACCACTCATAATAAACAGATGCAGCATACTGGGCATTAGGCATGTACGAGAACCTCCTACAGATTCTTCAGCATTTATAATGTAATCTAAAAAGAATATTTAAGGAAATTCCTCAAACAAACAGCAATCTTCCATTTTACGCTTCCATTAAATATTGCTGGGACAGAATGACAGCCTGCACAATCACTAATGTAAAAGCAGCGGTTGTCGAGCATAGTAATATCAGGAGGTCAGCTCCACGGAGAGAAGACGACAAGGTAAGAAGATTTGCGATGTGATAGCTGAAAATGTGTTATTTTACAGCTACTTGTGATTAGATACTAAGTACAGATGCCACATTACCGTCTCTACTCATTGCAGGTATCTAACTTGTCATCATTTAATAATCCAGATACTAAACCCAGCATGCATGTTAATACGGGTGTAAGGATGATAGCCATCTAGGGCCAGATTACAGCATGCATCCTGCTGACTATTGTACACATGAGAGTGGCATTTTTAGTACCAAAAATGGAATGGTATCATACCAGAGAAATGCAGATTTCTTTGCTTCGCCCTGATAGGATCTGATCCCATTTCTGGTAACGTACACTGATTTTTAATAAGCCAGTGTAAATAATACCTCACTAGGTATCTAACATCTGGGAACCATAAATGCAATTTACTCAGATAATTGGAAACCATCACAAATTAAAATGTAACCATTGTAACTGGGTGTGAATGGAGAAAAAACAAAATGAGAATCAAAACCAATTCATGTCACGTTACCCAGATATGATCCAGATAACTTTAAAATATATACCTGGCCAATGTCAGTAACATTTGTCTTATGAAGCTGGGACATTTCTTAATAGAATAATATCGTGGTATCCAACTAGCTTAATATTACAGTTCTTAAAGGGAATGTCACTCAGTTTTGCGATCACTTAAGCACCGGGATGTCATTATATAGCTGAAGGTTAGGATCTCAAACATGTCCACATAAAATCCACCTATTCCTCTATTCTTAAAGGAGTTTTGCCACAAAGTGAGTTGCTTTCCTCTTATCTAGCTCAGGAGAAAATATAAACAAGTCATGAACGCTGCAGAGGGGAGAGGGAGGAGGCTGAGCAGTGAGGAGCACAGAGGGAGAAATAAGGGACCGTCTGCAATGTTCACTCAAATAATAACATTACAAATAGTGGATTGTCTATACAGCCTAAAGCCTCATACACTGCACTTTCTCCACAGTCCCTTGGAAGCTCATTCATGTTCCCTGTCATCAGATAAGTGCAGACAACGCAAGTGCGGCCTGTCAGCTCTCCTGGTCGTGTCTAATACAAACTTTTAAGTAACTAAGGGCTTGTAAAGAAAGCTGTAGCTCTCACAGGCTTCACTTTTTGTAATCACATAAATTTAGAAAAGTGATGAAATAACCATTTTAGAGGATCCTACGTCAACATTACATCGTGGCAAAACCCCTTTAAGTTTTATAACATTTACTCTAGTAAGATGAGTCTAGGATTAACCTCCTAAGGTTCTGGGCGCATGCACATTAGGTTATTGGGGCAGAGAACAGCACTCATGTTTGAGTACTGAAGTCTGGTGTTCAGTCTATAGCTGCATGGCGACAATGTGCATGCACCCAGAGTTAAAGGGATTGTCTCACTACAAAGATTAGTTTTCAACATGTAGGGAACACTAAATGAAGACATTTTCAAAATATATTGCTTTGTTCATTTTTTTGTTGAGCAGCTACAAATGATTTTATCACCTTCTGAGGGCTTTCTGGTTTCTCTAGTGACTGACCTGTTTGTTTGTTCACCCTGCTGTTTGTCTTATCTGATAGCAGGGAGTGAAGTCATCATACAGGTCACAGCACAGAACTGCTGGCAGCCTGAGAGCTTGTGTGTTATCTGATCTTTCAGACAAAAGACACTAATTACTACTGTTTACTTTAGCTCTCAAGATTCTATGGACCTCAGAGAAGGAGATTGTGTATCTGATTAGCAGAAGTCTGAATACACGGAACTCATATGTTAATTACAGCCAGCTTGACCAGGAAGTGACAGGATGCATGAATGAAATAATGCTGCTTTGCTCTATGAAACAGTGAGATGAGACAACCCTTTTAAAGATTAGTCCTGGACTCATCTCCACTAAAGTGAACACTATAAAACCTAAAAATGGATAAACGGGCAAATTTCATGAAGGCATGTTTGAGACGCTAAATCCCAGCTGCACAGGGACATGTTGGTGGGTTATTGGCACCAAACAGAGTGACAGATCCCCTTGAATATCATTAGCCATTATATAAATGTCCATTTAAACCACACATTGTGGAAGAAAATGTCAGTGTTTAACTACTTTTATTGTAATTCTGTCACTATGCGGATGATGGAACCACTTTACCTTTATGTAAGAATTATGTCCTCTAATTTGTTGTATTATTCTTGGAATTACTCTATCATGGGCCTAGTGCCTCTCTGTCACATAGGAAGTTACCAGTATTATGTAAGCCACATGGTAGTTACAGGACCAAGAAGCTGTCGGCAGCACCTTTGTAGCATAGTGTCCAAAGCTATAACACAAAACAAGTAGATTACAATATGTGTGGCCTGACTCTTTATGTACATTTAGAATGGTGTCAATGTTTGTCAAAAATAACGCTTTCTTATAAAGTCTAAACTTGTTTAAATAGCCTGAATGTTTTTTACTAGTGGAATATTTTAAATGAATTCCCCTGTAGTACAAATTACAAAGCGTTTTAAGCTTCAGCAACGAAGCCGTCGCCAAATTCATTGGCACTCTGTTCATTATATAGCAATTACCGCAGTAAAATATATGGGACACCTACAAAATTAATTCAGTATTTGAAGTAAATCAAAGATGTTTGAGGTTTTTTTTCCTGAAGCCACTGAAACTGTTTATTCTCCATAAGGATATACTTGCCATAGAACCAAGTCTTGAAGCTTATGAAGGGAAGCTGGGGAATCCACACTTGGAGAAGAGAGGGGTAGAGGGGTCTGATTTCACTTAGACATAATAACTGCAGAGCCAGAAAGAGAAGCAATTGTAGAATCACCAACTGGGGAAGAAAGGGGCTGAGGTGGTTACATTTTACATAAGTCAGAGACTCTCGGAGTCAGAACCAATTCCAGAATCAGCTCTTGGTAGGAAGAGGTGGGGTTCCTGTTTTACTTTTACGTGCTTGGCACAGAGGCAGGTCACAGAGATTCAAAAATGACAAGAGGTACTTTTTGGATGACAGATGGTGTCAATGTAAGCCAATATTTTTCAGATACTATTGGAGCCATTGTCTGATTTCAACAATTGTCATATAACAAATATAGCCCGATATGTTTTTGGAGGGTTTTTGTTTAGATATACCCATTCCACTATCCTAATGAGTCACTTAGTATCAGTAAATACGTCAGAAGACATTTTATATCTTGTCTAAAACTATTTCTCTTTTGGTCATTAGCTTTTATTTCCAGACTATGTCCATTGCGATTTATGTAGTCATATCAATCTTCTGTTCTGGCTCTTCTGTTCATGCTTGTGTCATGCAGTTTGGGATCTAGGGTATCCTGAACACATATGTAAAATAAGTTTGTGTACAGCACCCTCAGGGACTCTATTATTAATCTGTAATCCTTTATTGCATACTGAACAATGAAAGCTTTTTAGTTTTGATTCCATGCTCTTCTCCTTATAAAAATGTGTCATGTCCAAGTGGATGCCATGTTATGGAGGTATTTCGTCTTGAAGCTGTGCTGTATGAGGACATGCAGAGTGCCTTTGGTTGCATATTTTTTCCAGAGGTTGTCCTGCCAAGATAATTTATCACTTATCCACATTATAGTCGAACAATGTATGACCACTGGGGGTCCAATCACAAGAACATGTGTACCAAAGCCCCTTATAAATTGAATGGCAGTCATGCCCCTACATTTCTAGTCTACAATACTCACCTATCAATTCTCTATAGACATCAATTAGTGGGACAGTACACATGTGTGACTACTACCTAATTCAGCCAATGGCTTGTGACCCCATTCTCATATCTGTGGAGAACCCATTTGTCAGACCCCTAGCAATCATACGTGTCTTACCTATCCTGTTGATAGGTGATAATTGTTAATGGTGGGACAACCTCTTAAAAGATATGTTGGTATATGAAGTCCTTACCCTCAAGCATAAATGTGATGGAACATGCCATAGCTTTATGAACTCCTTAACGTCCCTTCATATCAAACTGGAGACATGTATATCGGGTATAGTAGATCTCTACAGCTCAGTTCCACAATATGGCCATGTGTTTAAGTCTAAACACCTACTATGCAGTTCTGGAGTAGTAGAGAGGAGTTGGAGACAGGAGAAAACAGATTGCAACAGTGCAGGTGAATATAATACTGTGAGCATTTTAATGGCTGCTATCAATGCTTGGAGCCCTTGGAAATCTATTAAAGGAGTTTTACCATGAAGGCATTTCATGCCCTGTTTACCTGGTTTGTCCTGGTTCAGCTTTCAGTGTGTTCAAAAGGGGAGGTGTATGATTTGTTCGAACTACATATCATGAGACCCAGCAGGATTGAAATCACCATCCCTTTTCTGACATTGTGCTCACTCTAGTTAAACAAAGGTATGTTTATGTAAAGAGGTGTGAGTAGCTACAGTGTAACTGAAAGGTTAGCACTTTTGGCTTTCAGTTCACAGGTCCCATGTTGAAATCCCTGCAGGAACCAAATATGTGGCTTTGTTTTCCTCAATGAGGTTTCTTTTTTCCTTTTATTTATTTGTGCTGTTTTACTAATTACTAAGAAGTACAGTGGACGGGAGTACAATGACAGCACCTGGGGTTGAACTTTCTCTCAGCAGTGAGTCTGTGTGATTACTAAGCAGGAAAAAGACTGACAGTAGATTCCTTAGAAGAGAGGTGACGTCTAAGCATGTGCAGTCAGGACTGAGGATCTCTCGTCCCTGGTCATATCCACTAGAAATGAGCTGTACACTATGGATCACTAAGGTAGCAGCTTAAACAAAACTGGTCCAGAATTTTCAATAATGATTAATAGTGAATATGTTTATTATTTAATTTGCAAGCTCCCCACATCAATCTTACTTCATGGTAAAACCCCTATTAATTCATAAATGGCAAAATACTATATAAAAAATCTTTATGAAAGATTGCAACACTTGGGTTTATTTCTTCATAATTTTAAGAATCTAATTTTACTGTGAATTTCTAGTGAATTTCCACCCAAACTACATTTAATTCTATTTCTATATGTGATTCAAGTCGTGACTGTACTATAAATGTTGGGACTTTCGTGTGAGAACCTTTTACCAGTCAAGGCACAGCATAAACATGTTCTTCCTAATGAGTCACTAGAGTACAGAAGAGGAATGGATGTGTAGAAGACTTTTACCTATCCTGTATACTTATTTTTTTTAGTTTGGGAGGAAGGATATCACATTGGGCTCAGCTATGGTTGACATGACTTGGGTTTAGGAGTGGAGAAGGCATTTTTTTTTCTCCATGCTTAATCACCCTCTGAGGAGGACTCTGTCAGTGATTTCCTCTCTGCTTACTATTTTATGCCGGTCTCTAGTGTGACTTTTCTCTCATTGCATTAACTTTTTGGGGTTTTTCTATCGGACAAACTTGATACCTTTTGACAGTGGATTTCAGAGCCAATATATAAATGTATAGTAAGACTGTTACTGTTAAAAGACTCTTCAGTTTTTGTTTGGTTTCCCTATAAAAAAAACGTATTTCCTTTTCATTGTTTTAAAAATATGACGCTGGTATATTGTTACTCTTTATTACATGGTTTTCTTCTCCATATATATCCAGAGTGAAAATGTAAATGTTTCCTGTCCAGGTACTGTCCAGGGTGCTTCACCTTCCCAAAGGCGCTAGTGAAATGGCTGGTGGTACTCCCTCCACATTTTGGGGAAAGGGAATCCCTCCTCCATCCAGAATTGTTCCTGGTCTTCAAATTCACTGTGCCAACAGAGATCCAATGCCCATAAAAAGACTTCATGTAAAAAGTACCACCCCCAAAAAAGCACCACCCTGGGTAGACCATCACTTTAGTCCCTTGTATTTAAGCCATTGTTTCTGGATGCTCATCTATTTCTCTTTTCTAAACATCACAGACAGACAATCGATACAAACAGTGTCCAAACAGTGCACTGTCCTCTGCTAATAGAAGTCATTTGTTTTGTCCTGATTCCATTTTTATTGAAAGCTCCAAATTTACAATCTGCACAAAAGGAAAAAAAAAAACAGTACGCATTCTTAATTTAGCTTTAAAAGTGGATGGAGAAGAAAATCCATATTAGCTAAAGTATCCTCAAAGCTTCAAATGCTATAAAATTATAGACTGAGGTTGAAAGGAACTGAACTTGCTGATAAATGAACTTATTCTTTGATACTACACTGAATATCACCATAATGTTGAGCTGGTGTTTTAGGAAGATCTTGACACCTTTCATCACTGTTCAGTCTAAAACCATCCATTGTGTTAAGTAAGACTGTCCAGATGCTTCACAGGACTGTAACTCGCTTATCTACATTTTAGCTTCTTTGCTTCTCATGCAGAGTATTTGGGAATTTCTTCAGTTCTGAGTGTAGTTTTGACTATCTTGACTATCTAATAATTCACATTGCTTTGATTCGAACACTGCAGCTACCCTCTAAGCCCTAGCTCTGTAAATGTTACCCACTAACTCAACAGATCTTTTTGTGCTTCAAAGTGGGACCCTCACTCTAAAAGATTTTAGCTGTCATGAGACCTGCATAACTAGAGTGCTTCATACTCGTCAATATTCAAATTCTAAATTGGCAGATGTTTTAAGCTTTGACCACAATCCACCCAAAAATTATATAGCGCCCCCTTTAACTTATCTTTATTCAAAATTTTCACTTTTTAGTATATCAAAGTCTGGTTACCTGCAGCCACCACTAGGGGGAGCTTATGGTATCCTATTTATACACTGAACTAAGTAGTAAAAAAGCATACAAAAATACAGAAAGTGCTTAAGGTCCCCCTAGTGGTGAATGCAGGCAGACAAAATGTTAACATTTTTCTCTTCAGCTGTGCAAGCAATTTGGAGCCCTGTGTCAGAAAAAGAAGCTTCATTTGTCAGTACATAGATATATTACAAAGCTAATCATCCCAGATTGTTGGACAAACACATATTTTATGTGTCATTTCAGATAATGTTGTCTGACTGTCTCATTACAAAAGAACAGAATACTGGCAACATTTCCCAAAACAAATCGCTAAAAATTGACACTGTCCCTGTAGATTAAGCATCTTAGCTATGAGTCTACAGCACAGCATGCATGTCTTGCACTTAGTGCTTTTGTATAGAGAAACCATTATAGCGTGACGATCACTAGTGCTCACAGGAACAGGCCTCGTTTCTTTCTTTTATCAGCTATCAGATCACAGTGCTTTAATGCAATTTATGATGGAGTAAACTTGTGAATTATTTAAAGCCATTGCTAGATTCTGTGTTTGCAGCTGAATAATTAGTACCTGCTAACCGTTTAGATCACATTGCATAGCAATTGTATGGTCATATTAATAATACATGAAGCACATTGTGTTGCAGCCTGCTTTACCACTCACATTTCGAATGCTTTCGGCTTAGGGAATTGGAATGTGTAATAAACCATTATCCTTTCTTCTGCAGGAAACAGCACTTTAAATATTGTGGATTTTGTTTTGATTCATTTGGAAATGGCACTTTTCACTTTCTGGCTTGTGCATGATTAGTAAGGCATGCCCTACAACAAGCTATTTTCTTTTAAATCTTAAGTTGAAGAAATGGAATTTGTAGTAATAACCTGTATATGTATTTATCATGGTGGGTTAACATATGCAACAGTACATAATATTATGTGGAGAGCAACCTAAAAATATAAATCTTTAGTCATCTGGAATCCCAGGTTTAAAAAATTCTATCTAGTCTTTCTATATGCTTAAAGGGGTGTTCCCACGAAGCACAATCTACTGCACAGGTCAGCTTTCAGTTTGCTGCATGCAGGCCGTGCATGAGAATGAGGAGGAAGGCGTTTGCGGCGGTCCTCCTCATTCACTTTTATGGAAGTTCTGAATATAGCAGAGTATAGCTTGGCTATGATCGGGAGCTCTAATAGAAGTGAATGGGGAACGCAAGCTCCATCCTCCTCTATCTCATGCCCGGTTGGCTTGCAGCTAGCTGAAAGCTGACCTGTGCAGTAGACTTTGCTTTGTAGTCAGCAGAGGGGTTCTTCTCTGGACCATTACATTACATGATATGGGTACTGTTCAGGTACCATAATACAATTAAAAGTGGATTGCCCCTTTTTCTGTGACGTATGCTGTGATTGATGGTAATTCCAGCATATATAGGGTAAAATGTTAGAGATCAAAGGTTTTTCTGAGCTCCACTATTAGATGGGGACTGTGGCCATGGACTATAGCAGTTGATCAACTCTTGATCATATAGCTGGCATGATGTGGCTACCACCTGCTGCTTGACAAGAGCATATTCATCATTATTTGGCAACCAGGTGAAGCCTGTCTCCAGTAGAGAATGATAACTTGATTTCTGCAGACTCTTATCATAAAGACAGCCTGAAGGATGATGTCATACAATCCCACTTGGCTTCTCCATCCTCCTCCCTCTTCCAGCTCTCAGTGTTTATCTCTCTTCAGGGGTCACCTCACCCATCCTAGCAAGGCGCTCTGGCTGGGTAGGTAGACTACTTTAGATTTGCTCTTCTTTATGTCCCAGTTTCAAGCATTTCTTTGTACAATTCACAGCTCATATAGCTAGTTTATTGTTGGGCATCACTCCACACCTGTATTAAATTAAAAAAAAACTTAAATATTTATACTAAACTCCGGTTATCAGCAGACTCTGATATCTTGATGCTTCCAATGCTGGATTTTTGCAAGAGTTTAAGGGCCAATGTGTCCAAGGAACATTATTCAAATGCTAACCATCAGCCTCTATGAAAAAAATTACTTCAGAACATGAAAATGTGTAATCTAAATAAATGGTCTATTTCAGTAAAAAAATATGACCTGGTTATTGGAGCTTCCTGGCATCACAATATTGATGGCCTATCCTTATGACTAGCCATTAATATTAGATCAGTGGGAGGCCAGGTTTCAGGACCTCAACCAGTCAGCTGTTTGAAGGGGCCTTGTGGTAGTGTAAGTTCTACCATCTTTTCCTTGTTCATACACTTGTAAGCCATAGACAAGCCAGCAAATTATTACGACAAGGCTAAAATACCTTACAAGAGCCACCTATGAGTGTTGGCATGCAGGTGTACAATCATGTAAGCAATGATTACGCTGATGGAGGCCAAGACTTGGATCCCACCGAACTGATATTGACAACCTATCCTTCATACTGTGGTATTGAAAAACCATTTGAGTTCAGAGGTATTTGCATGGTTTCATAATTTAGCCTTTGTAGCCGTGAACTATAGATTTAAAAGTAAGCCATTAATGTGTGACTGAAGTGTAGACCTTCACTTTAATTCTAGTGGTTTTCAAAAATATTACATTAACTGTCTAGGAAGTACAGCCATTTTTCACACAGGTACTTTGTTTTCAGAGGCTTAAATGTAATTGAACAATCTAACAGAATAATAAATATAAGGATTATCTTTAATACCTTCATGACTGGCTGGAACCCAAGGACATCTCCAAATGCTTAGTTTTCCTATAAATGCTTTGCAAGGCCTGTACTGCAGCCACCTTGAGTTACTACTTGTTTGCGGGTTTTATGATAGTTTTGTCTTCAGTATTATAATGTTGTGCCATGTTAGCCATAGAAAGCAGTAGAAAAGTGAAAAAATCAAGTGATCAATTTTAGAGGCTAACTGGGTATATTTGATTTAAGCTTTTGTGAATACTAGCTCTCTCTTATAATAAAAAATTAAGAGAGTTGACATGTATGAGGGTGAAATGTATGAACATCGGCGCTGACAGACCAGTTCTAAATAGCTTTAAAGAGTACCTATCACCTCCACACAAACACACAAAAATTGATAGAAGATGAAATTATAAGACTTTTCTCAAATACATGTCATTAGCAATGCAGAGGATTTACCTCAGTTTTACAGGGAAACAAGTTTTACTTTCACTTTGTAACTCAGGAGATCCTTATCAATCTGTTGGGAGATACCAACTGTGCAGGGGGAGCTGAGGGAATAGCTGCTTGTATAGGGTCATCTGAATCTAACTACATACAGTAGAGCAGGCACAGCACACCAAGGCTATGTCTACAATGCAGTGGACAAAAAAAACAACCTGAAATTCAAAAACTGAGTTTTCTGTCCACTGCCTGTCATAAGCAGCTGAAAAAACGGCCGTTTGTTGTTGCAATTTGCGTTTTCTGGCGTGTTTTTTTTACGGATTTTGCCGCTAATAAATTTATCTCCTAAATCTGTAAGAAAAAAGGATTTTTAGCGACAAAAGTGAGATAACATTAATAGCGCCAAAATCCGTAAAAAAAAATATTTTAGTATTAAAATCCATAAAAAAAAAGTATTTTAGCATCAAAAAACGTATTTTTAGCGACAAAAGTGAGAACTTTATTTTTGTGGATTTTGGTGCTGAAATCCATAAAAAAAATCATATTTTTGTCAGCAAAAGCTAAATTTATTAGTGTCAAAATCTGTAAAAAAAAGTATTTTAGTGGCAAAATCCATAAAAAAAATTTTTTTAGCGACAAAAGCCAGATAACTTTAATAGGGCCAACATCTTTAAAAAAAAACGTGTTTTAGTGTTAAAATCCGTAAAAAAAGTATTTTAAAGCCAAAAAACTTATTTTCAGCAACAAAAGCGAGAACTTTAATAACGGCAAAATCCGAAAAAAAGTATTTTTATCAACAAAAGGGAGATAACTTTAATAGCGCCAAAATCTGTAAAAAAACAACATTTTAGCGCCAAAATCCGAAAAAAACTTATTTTTAGCGTCACAAGCGAGAACTTTATTAGCAACAAAATCTTCCAAGAAAAGGATTATAGCGCCAAAATCCTTAAAAAAAGTATATTTAGCGCCATTACAGCAAATATCTTGAATTGCGCAAAAAAACATGATTTCAAATGGTACGAACGAGGACATATCAAACACTTGTATGCAGAATTGAAAAAAAATATAAACTGTAACACCCACTATAGGAGGGACTAATCTCCTGGGTGGGTTTTCATTAAAAAATTGCGGCAAGAAAACGTCCTGCGCTTTCCATAGACTTCTGTAGTAAATTTTCTGCCCGGTTCTGCTGTTTTTTACAACATGTTACAAAAGACGACTAGTAAAAAAACAAGCAGAAAAAAGAAGCAGAGTGTAGACAGCAGGAGGTTTTTACATTAGAGTCTATGGGAGATGTTTTCAGTCGTTTTTTCAGTGTTTTTAGAAAATGAAAAACACTGAAAAAAGTGACTTTTTTTTCTGTGCAGTGGAGACATAGCCTAAGGAAACAGTGTGACAGCGTTTACCTGTTGCTTAAGGATGCTTTCACACAGTGCGTTTTTGGTGCGTTTTTGATGCGTGTTTTTGTGCAGGAAGGCACAGCAGTTAATGCTGTACAAAATCGCGGCAAAATTCGCGGCACAAATCACGGTGAAATCGCGATTTTTGCCGCGATTTCTGTGCAGCAATGTACAGCATTAATTGCTGTGCCTTCCTGCACAAAAAACACGCATCAAAAACGCACCAAAAACGCACTGTGTGAAAGCATCCTAAGCCTTCTCCTCTATAGCACACAGGCATCTGTATTGCAATGCTGCTGGTGTGCACATGATGTAGACTTTTAGGCTCCCTCCTGCACTGTGGACTCTCCCAGCTCAGGAGCCTACAACTGTCATCCATCAAGCTGTCATGTGCCGACTTGGCCCAACTTCAGAGCTGTCTTACAGGGTCAGCGCTTTTTTAAAAACTGAAATACAGATGAAATGCTTTGGTTTTCCTAATGAAGCTTATTCGAGAAAGTGTTTGTATTTTAGTCTTCTGTTACTTCATAAGGTTTGTCTGAAGGGGATAGGTACTCTTTAAGGTAGCATAGAATGCTACAGAATGTATGAACCTGTTCTTCTGCAGGTCATACATACAGGTATAGTCCAGTGCCAATACGACAACTCAGAATCAGGCACCACCTTTAACCTGATCTGGCTGTTCTAACTGTTCTGCGCCTAGGTTTGGCGTCAAAGAATCATAAATGTGTCTGCTTCTACTAATGTGGTGTGACGCGCTTCTTGATACATTCTTTTTGGCTCAAAGTACACCAGAAAACTGGCACAGCAGCCCTGTTCATACATATCGCCCTTGGTACTTGCAAAGCTTCATCAAATGTACATCAAATGTACTCAGCTTATAAAAGGTATCACCTGATTTTTCCACTGTTCTACAGTTTTGTCTTCAGTAAGCAAAAAGTTTGCTCAATAAAGTTGAGGTAAGGTGAGTGACTCAGCGTATGCATTAAGAAGCTCTTGAGTAGCTTTGGCAATATGTTTTGGGTCATTATCCATCTTTACTGTAAGTGTAGTCCTATAATTTTTGCAGCATTAGACTTTGAGAAAAAAGTGTTGCTCTATACTTTGTATTCATCAACTTGTGGCTGTTGCAAAACTACAACTTCCATCATGCCATGACAGTCTTTGGCTTGTAGTGCTTGAGAGCCACCGGTCAGAGAACACTGCTAAATACACTTCAGAATCCATCCTGTTATATCTATCTGTTGTCATATAATCAATGAACACCACTGATCCAGGTCTGTCGGTAGCCATTCATGCCCATGTCATAACACTGCCACCATTATGGGTGACAGATGATGTGGTAAGTTTTGGATCATGACCCCTCAATTTACTTCTTCATACTGGTCTATTCTGTTGCCCCATTATTCTAGTATAAATGAATCCTGGTTTCCTCTGTCTAAAATATCTTAACCTTCCTGTTTTTTAGTGTTTTTGATTTCTGTAGCCATCCACTTTAGATGTATTCCATGCTCTTTAAGGCCTCTTGGTATTTTGTTGAGCTTGCCAGTGTTTTCTTTTTATCACAAATTTATTCATTTGACCACGCCCCAAGTTCCTGTGATCCCTCTGATAGACCTGCTGTATTTTTCAGCCCAATAATGATCTTCACTTGCCCTGACACTTACCTGGATCACATATCTATAGTTCCCTTGAACAACTACCAAATGTAAACTCACTTTTAGAATCAACTCTAGACCATGAATCTGCCAATTGGTCACTTGTCCAGTTACTTTTAATCCTTTGAAAATGAAGGAACTATGAAAAAAATGTAATTCCTAAACACTTAATACAAGTGCTTGAAAGTTTATACGTCCTTCAAATATTGATAGATTTGTTTAAATCTGTTCTGGTGATATACTGAGGCTATACTATCACTGTCCTGAAATGTATGGACCCAATAAAGGTTTGAAAGCTGAAAACCTAAAATAATGATCACATAAAGGAACAAAAGCTCAATTTGTGTTGTTTTTTTCTGAATGTGAGATCCAATTGGCAGGTCCCAGTGTTTTGAGCAGTATGCAATAACAACAGAGCCATCTTAACAGAATTATGGGTCCATGGGCATAGCACTGCAGTGGGTCCTGCCCAAATACATGACATCACACTAGGTCATGCCTCGAGCTCCCCTCAAGCACACCTATATTATCCCGTCACTTATACCTGGACACCGCCAGCCTGCAGCCTACAAGACTATTTGGCAGGGCAGGAAGCCTTTGACTCCCTTCTCCACCATGGTTTTTAACTCTTTTCACATCCTAAAAACACACGAAGAGTAAAATAAGTAAAGCAGCAAAGCCCCCGGGCAACTGCCTAGTGTGCCCAATGGAAAAGATGGCCCTGACTAACAATCTAATATGTATGTGGACACCTATACTCTCCTCAATGGAGAGGAAGATCAAGCATGCTGGATTTCAATATGCATGCTTCCTTTTTCAGCTCTTTAGTAAATATGCCCTATTGAGTAACCATGCACAGTTGGCAAAGCCAAAATCAGGGATGCTTAACATTGACTTACATGCAGGGCCATATTTACAGTTTATGCTGCCCTCGCTACTGCCTAATAAATTTCCCCAATGCAGTTTTGTCAATAAACCCCAAAATTTGCTTTTCCGTGTGGCGAAACTGGTGGGGGGTGGGCGGGATAGGGAAGGGGCATGTTTAGATTTTAACAGAATTTTTTTCCTTGGAATTAGAGATTACTGGCAAATTATCCTATTGTGTTTTTAATTCCTTGATTACACATCCGTTTTTACCTTCGCTCCTTCCAAGAACCATAACTTTTTTATTTTTCCATCTACATGGTGTGTTATCTGTATTCTGCAGATCCATGTTTCGGTTATGTTTCATTCCTTTGTTAAAAATTAAAACATTCTCTATTTTTTTACTTTGTTCTGCAGCTCCTTTTTCTATGACAATAACTTTTTTTTTTTTTTTTTTTACCTATGGACCTAAGTGAGGGCTCATTTTTTATGGGATGAAGTGTAGTTTTTATTTGTACCATTTTGGGATGCAAGCAACTTTTTAATCACTTTTAATTCCAATTTTGTGGGCACATGAATTTACCCAAAAATACCACAATTTTGGTATTTGGATTTTTTTTTTTTCTACAGAGTTCAGTATACAGGATACATTATGTTATATTTTAATAGATCAGACATTTATGGACGTGGAGATGCTAATTATGTGTGACCATTTAATATTTTTTTATTTTTAAAACTTTTAAATTTTTACACTTCTCCTTGTAGTCCCCCTAAGGCACCTGACCACTAGGTGGCTTGATTGTTTGTAAAGCCTTCTGTATTAAATAGATAATGCAGAAGGGGGTAGCAAGATGGTGCTCCTATTACTTCCTGCCTGAAGAACCATCCCAATGGAAAAAATCGGAGGGTGGGTGTGACTCTGTTCACTGTTCCAGCATTGAATGCTCTTGTCACTGCACATACCCAACAACTGCCACTAAACTCCTCACTTCCCTGTGACTTCACTCCCCTCCCCCCATGGCTGGGTCATGCGATCCTCCTGCAATCCCTGCCACATCTGGCTCTCAATTATACAGAGGCATGTACTGTACATACATACCTTATACATTCAAACATAAATTTGTATGTTAACTATATAAATAGACACATGCACACAGTATACATAGGCATGCACACTTAACATGTAGATGCCGGCATACAAACGTGCACTCATCACAGACACATACAAACGTGCTACCTACATATGTAAAGATATATATATTTTTGGCAGGTTCTAAATACTGAAGCCGCCATAAATCCGATGAAAAACTCGTGCTGTGTAGACATAGTCTTAGTGAAAATGCTTACCCTCATTATGTGCGTCCCCTAAATTCTGCCGCCGAAGGCACCCGCCCACAAGTGCCTAATGGATAATATGGCCTTGCTTCCATGCTGAAATAGAATTAATAGGAGTACAATATAACTCCGTAGTCTTTTGGACCATTCTTTAATGGAGTCTGTTTATCCACCCTTGTCTTGACAATTACAGTAATTGTCCATACTGTCATGGGCCTCCCTAAGCTAAGTGGGCCCTGGCATCTATCCAGGTTTGCTTGGTGTTGATGCCCTTTTTAAACCTGTTGAAAATCTGGAATCTACATTCCTACAAAAAAAAAGATTTTTTTCAAGTATTTTTTCATTTTATCAGAAAATAAAATTGACTTAATTAAAAAGATGAAAAGAAAAATTCATTGCAGCCTTCCACTGCCCCTTCTGAATCCTTTTTTCATTCATGAGCCTTTTAAACTGCTGAATGCAGCTTTCTGGCACGAAATAGTGGGAGATGTAGTTCGGCCACAGCTTGATAACTGAAGCCGGCTGTCCCTGTTTTAATGTAACTGAATAGAAATCCCACCACCCATAGGCTTAGACTGAAAGCATTGTAAGAGAATATGCCAATTTCCATACACGGCAAGCTGTGGCTAGAGGAAAAATGGGAAGCGACACTCATGTCCTCGTATCGTTAAAAGTAACACTGCAGGGGGGAGCAAATATAATTAACATATACAGAGTGTATGCAAAAAGTGCCTGATTGCCCCTTCATGTTTAATGAGGTTGGATCCTGGTTCCTTGTGTAATAAAACTGTACTATCTATGTTCAATCTGTTTGATGGTGTTTTATGTGACTGTATTTGAATATGAACTCAGCCATACAGTAGGTTGTGCCACGTTTGTCCATTATTAATACTGTGTGCATAAAATTCTATTACATAAGTGGGAGTCGTCAGTTTTATTAAATAAGTTAAATTCACAGTGGGACATTAATAGCTTTAGGGATATGACAGACAAGCCGCTTGATCTTTCTATCTGTTGTTTTATATGGCAGGCCTTAATTAAAGAGCAGTGTCATTATGCGCACTCATTTATGGTTTGTTTTGCGATCGGCTATAAAATGTTGTCATTTTGTCGATACATCACTTTATCCTATGCTAAATTTGAGCTTGTATGTTCATGCTTTTATGCAAAATTACATCCACCATTCTGGGGAATACTAAGCTCAATTCTCCTGGCATCTCCAGAAGGTACTATCTGAAATAATCTGATATAAAGCTGTAGCTCCATGAATGCAGAGAGGCGGCCGGGAAACGATGGGAGTTGTAGTTTGTCGTCTGACATATAGCATACTTACCAACTCTCCCTGATCGTCAGGGAGTTGGGGTGTCCTCCCAGGCTCCCTGAAGAGTTGGTAAATCTCCTGCTATGGTAGGTTTGCCACCAATCTGGTAAGCCACCGCCAGGGATGGTTTTACTTCCAGGGGGGCAGTGCCAGTATTTTATTTGTACCGTCCATATCAAGTACTGGTAACGTTTAGAATACCCTATTAGGGAATATTCATACGGCTTATTTGAACGCCGATTGTTCAGCACCTAAAACAGCATCAAAACCTCGGCTGAAACTTCAGAAGAGCTTTTTGATGAGGTTTCCATCCATATAAATTAATGGCTGAGGCAAAAACCATGTCGAAAAACGCTCCGCACACTATATACACTTGTGCAGTATATATGGCTGAAAAGGGGCCAAGCATAGTCACAAGATGACAATGTTTGGTTGGTGTTAGCCTTAGCCTATAAGGCAGCTATACCAATTAATACATCTGAGGACTTCTTTTTTATGGCTTTGGGCTGCTCTTTATATAGTGGTGGTGCCAAGGTAAAGCATCTTGAGATGCTGCCCTGACATCACTTGGCGCATAGGGACCACATTGTAGCTCGGCTCTGAAGGAAAGCTGATTGATGTGGTGTTACCCAGCCTGGATGCTGGTTAGAAGATCCAACGTTCAGTACAGCTGAATGATACCACATCCCTTATCAGTTTTCCTACAAAGCTGTTACACAGATGTGAAAAAGGGTGTGGCTTTGTGCAAAGAGGGCATGTCATGTAAAACAGCGGGTGTCGCCCGCTCAAACCATCAAGGTGGCAAGCTGCAATTAAAAATCTTCCTGAAGGCCACTTCCAAAAGTTGGCAAGTATGACATATAGTTAAATTTGATTTCCTCTGACTTCTATTGCACATCAGTGACTAAATGCATTTGGGAGTCGCCAGTTCGGCCCATTGTACATCTGGTGGTCAAATCTGACAGGAGAAGTGGAATCCACGGCACACCAAGGGTATGAAATGCATATAAAGATTTAATTATTTGTGAGATAAATGGCACACATGAGTGCGATTAGTACAAAGAATGATCAAGTATACTGCACAAAAGGATATACAGTGAGGAAAAAAATATTTAGTTAGCCACCAATTTTGCAAGTTCTCCAATTAAAATTTGGCATCACTGTGGCAGTTTTAGGTGCATTTAATCCATGTAAAGTGCGCCTGAAAGTACGATTCTTTCAAAAATCTGCCGTCTGAAAATCCTTGCATAGTAAACTTAATGCGCCTTTTAAGTGCATTGAGCAGTCAAGGCACATGGCGTATCATTGGTAGTGTATATAATGCGCCTATTGAGGCGCATTGTGTTACAGAAGCACATAACATATCATTATTAGTGTATGTAATGTGCCTCGATAGGCGCATTGTGTTATGGAGGCACACAACGTATCATTGCTACTATATTTAAAGGAGTTGTCTCATTACGAGCTTTCAGCCTGTCAGTGTCCCTGGTAAGTTGAACTGAGGGGCGTGCTTCTTGGTCTGTCTGTTCTGCTCCCTCTCCCCCCTCCCATCAGCACACAGGCAGCTACGTAACTTCTATACAGGGGGGGGGGGGGGGGGGGGGGGGGGTTGCTCTCAGAGTTCACCCTGTGTGTGCCTGCCTAAATCTGTTACAGGAGAGGGGTGATCTAGAGTGTAGAGAGGAATGTGAAGTGGTGTGCTAATTTAAAAGAGCAGGAGAGGATGCATGTGTTCCTATATCCCCTGGCTTTGCTTACAAGTCTCCCAACTCCCAGCAACAACAAGGGCAGTGTTACTATACTCAGGGTGTTTTCCCTAATACAGGAGAACATAAAGTATTCACATGCCTGATCTCTATAGTAATTAGTTAGTCACAGTTCCAAAGACATATCATGATTATAGTAACAGACAGGGTCCTGCTGTCACATCTATCTGTGTTAAAAGAGCGGAGGAAGCAGGGACAACAGGGTTAATCCAGGCTGCATGGACAAGACACCAGAGTCCTCCCTCCCCCTCCCTCCTCCTCCCTCCACTCCAGAAGCATTCTGTGTGGGGGGGCTCTCTGCTTTCCCACCGTCTTCAAAGGTGATGAGTATTCAACTGACACCAGTAGATAAGGATCAACAGGTCAGCTACTATAGAGATTTGAGAAGCTGATGTAGTAATACTAACAGGGCTAGCTCAAAATCAGTAGAACATTTGTAATGAACATATATTGCAAAGCTGCTTGTTTTTTAAAGATCTTTAAATTAAAACCCAATCATTGTAGCGAGACAACCCCTTTAATGCCCCTTTTTAAGCGCATTACAATGTGTCATGCCCGGTGTTTAGGGCGCCTAGTTTTGGTATTTTACAGTTCATTTATATCGAGAATATGGCATCAAAAGTTTTTTTGCTGCAAAATACACCAAAACTATGGTGCATTCGTAATAGGACATGTCGCTCTATATGACAGATTTGTTATAGCTGAAATGTGGCACCACTTTGTGGGATATTGTTTGTAAGTATTATATGAGCATTATGAGCACTAGTATAGTATAGCTGTTAGTATTGGGCAAAAGGCAGGTGTGAAAAAAAGGCTGGAAAGTAAGATTGTTGTAAAAAATAGAAGTGTTAATACAGTAGTTTATTTTTATTAATTATCAAAATGCAAAGTGAATCAACCAAAGAGAAATGAAAATTAAATCATAATTGTGGTTCATTGAGTTACAATGGCCTCAGGATACAGTATTTTCAACAAACAACGTCTAACCTGGGACATTGTATCATGAAACCGCACTCACCATACAATGTTACAGACACTGCTGATCTGTGGCACATGTGACTGATGGAAGATCCAACCAATTATCGTGAACATTTTACTGTCTACATTACTACATTACTATCAATATTAGTTAAGTACATGAAGTAATTGGTGGTCTAGTAGCTCCTCTCTTCAGTACAATGCAGTACTACATGTCCTGTACTGCTTCATAAATAACGTTGTACATACTTTACACCATATTTATTATATGTTTTAGACCGTTTATACACCTGGTTCGACAAAAGGAGAATGGCCTTAATAAAGAGAACGGAACAAAGTGGAAAGGGGCATTGCTCAACGCCACCATGCGCCAAGATTTGGTGCTGTTAGTGCCATAAAGTAGACCAACTTAAAAATGGTGTAAAGCTAGAGTAGACAGTTCTAACATGCCCCAAATGTATCAAAACTATGATAAATGTAGTGGCTTGTAAGACTGTCTAGTCTCACTTTATTATATTGTCATTCTATGTTAGCTATAGAGAGCAGTAAAAGATGGTATAACATCATATCGGATGAAGAGAGCTAGTACTCTTAAAAGCTCACTATGAAATATACTCATTTAGCCTCTAAAAGGTATTGCCTGATATCTTCACTCTTCTACTAGTGTAACTTTACACCTTCAAAGAGTTAGACACCATTGTGTATAAAGTACATGACCCATGACTCCTATTTTCAGAACAGAAAGTAATTTCTAGCTTCCAGCAGCTTTTTCTGACTGGTATGTAAGGGCTTTCTTTATCTGTATTAGTTATCTGCTCAATTTTCTTTCATCTTCATTTTGCATTATATTAGGTGATATTTTGGGTCTTTGGAACCATTTACCAGCTTTCCTTAGATTTACGGTTTCAAAATGCAATGGTCGTCCTGGAACCAATTTGTATAATATGTTGAGGGACTAGTGTATTGTGTTTTCATCTAATGTGGATGTAGCGCATGTAGCCCAGTGATATCCATGCATTATAGCATTGTCTCAGCCGTGAAGGATTTGGACGATTGAAGACCCTGCCTCCTTGTTAAGCCTAGTGCCATCAGGGAAGCTGCTGTCACTAAAGGGACATCATGTGCCTGGAGTTCTACAATCAATAACTGTCTTTACATCCAGAATTAGGACCATAAAAAATTCCATTTGGCCAATACAAGGCAGAAAACAAAGCGTTAGGTCCTGAATGACTGAAATATGGAATCGCTTATTCATTTTCAGGACTCAAATTACAGGGGGCGTTGAAGAATTATGGAATCCAACTAGAGGAGTCTTGCATGATAAGTAGACATGTCAGACCACTGGGTATGGTATTGAAGGAGTTTTTGGTGTATATAACTTAAATGTATGACTTGTATATAACTGCACCATTAAATATGGATTTACAATGCTGGAAAATATACCTTTGGTGCTATAAATAATCCCTCCAGGAACAACTAGATGAAGGTCACAAGGTCATTGCTGCTTACAAATGGCTTTTCTTGTAGACGTCATTTCAATAACCAGTCTAACCATTTAATTGGATATGCAGCTTTACAAGACAGAAAAACTCTCAGTAATGACCCCATCAGAATTTCATATAAATGACTTAATTGCTGCTGAATGCACCATGTTGATTGATAATCAGAGCTAGCAACCCAATTTTATATATTTTTTTATAGATTTTTTTAACATTTTAATTTGAAATTATTAGAAAAAAGTTATGAAAATTGGTTTTTGTTCATTTATCCCATTTTCGGCTTCATGATTATTCATCACTATAGAAGATATGCTACTCAGAGGATGTTCTTTGTCATCATTGCCTCCTTGCACCCATTTTGCTTAATTGATATTCTTAGAGAGGAAATAAATTGGCATATCCCCAGGCAGCCATTGAAATACATAGAATTTATTGCTATTTAAATTTCTTCATTTTTTCCTCACTTTCTAGTACGGTCCACACAACCTGCCAACTTGTATTGATCCTTAATTGTGGATACTCAGAGATTAACGTTTTTGCTAGTGATTGTAATGGAAAATTTAATCTTTGTCATCCCTAGCATCAGGTGGCCTCTGTTTCATTATTGCAAGGAGGTTAATTACTGTGTTAATTTAGTTAGTATTTCTCTGTCTTCCAGTAGCAAATTCATTTATACTAAGACAGTGTAATTGGAAGGACGGGCGTACAGTAAAATATATGAGCTAATCTGTTTCATGCCAGGTTGTATATATTGGTTTCCTTCTACCATTATAGTTATGCATTTTTTTTAACGATTTTTAGTATGATTAAAATTAGGTCATTAAAATCACATTTAAATAACAGGGTTGCCATCAGGAATTTCTCAGTTACATAAAGGGATAAATTCTTGGACCCAGCTTTCCCATTTTTGAAGGTAAACAGGGCGATACATGTTGGCAGCAGCTTTGTGGGGTAGAAACACACGATGGCAGGGTCTTTGTTGGAGGGTGGACCAGTGGAGACAGAAGATAACAGTGGCTCCATGGGGAAGTGTGGCAGTAACTTTGGAGGATAGAGAACAAATAACAGAAATCATTTTACTAACAAAGAACAGTATGTTGACAATTAGGCCCCTATTTTTAATCTCTAAAGTTCCCCATGATAATTTTAGGTACATAAAAGTATGGGAAAACATCATTGAAAGAGATTATATTAATCTATGTATAAAAGAACTGTAAGTGTTAGTTCACACATTGGATTTCAATGTGGAATTCAGCATAGATTCCATGTCAGTTGCTAGTTAAAATCGATTTCAAATTCATGGTGTAGAAAAAAATGAATTTATGTGTCCATACTTCTAAGCAGATTCTGCTCTAAATGTACTTTGAGTGAGCGTGATGCAGACTAGTCCCATTGAATTGGGGCTAAAATGAATACTAATCAGAGGCAAAAACTGGTTCTGCATAGTTTTGAGGCAAGGTATTGCCTCGCCTCAAACAGCCTCTGTTCATTGGCCGGTGTGTCAGAACCCTCTGGCCTCTGCCAGACACGTGACCCAATATGTGATGTATATGTGATGTTTCACAACCCTTAGAGGTACATAATGTCAACTGGATACCGTTTTTACCCTCCTGTCCACGTAGGCGCAGGGAGGCACAGGGAGTGAGAGAGGAGAGCCCACGCGACCGCTGGCGTGGCACAACACTCGCTCACAACCCAGTCTGGCTGAGAGACCCCTTTTCACTAGCACCAGTGAAGAAGAACTCTGCTAACCCAGTAGACTGCCACCAGTTCCTCGTGAAATATAAGCCCGGTCCGTGAACAGGATTATATCTGGCCAAAAGCCCGCCCTGTTAGGATATAACCTAAAACACGGACATGTGGTTTCATGTTTCATGATATAAAATTAAATTTAAATATTAAATTACTGTCATGGGGGCTGGTGCAGTTGCCGTCGTCCCCCGCGGCCGCCCCCCTGCCCGCATGGGGTCCGGCGCAGGTGCCGCGGCCACCCGCGACCAGCCCCTTGCTGCCCGGGTCCCGGCGCTTGTTCACTTACCCGTCCATGCTCCTGTGCTTCCTGCTCCTGCCTGTCCCAGCCGCCGCGCGCGCACACCCGCTGCTCCCGACTGGTCTTGATTTAAAGGGCCAGCGCGCCGGTAATTTGTCAATTGCCGGCCGCTGGTCCTATATAAGGTACACGCCCCCTGCACTTTCTGCTAGATTGTTGGTGTGCGTTAGTGAGTCTTGAGAGTGTTGGCGTTCCGTATTGATTACCCGTGTACCAGTCCGTTCCACTACGTTTCCTGACCTTGCCTATTTGCCGCCTGCCCTGACCGTCTGCCCGTCTCTGACCACGAGCCTCTGCCACCCGTCCTGACCTCCTGTCTGTCCCCGACTACGTCTCTGGATTACGATTCTGTACCACGCATTACCCCGGCCACCATCGAAGCAAGTACGTCAGGGGGGGG
>JAODAL010029723.1:0-51156 GCA_025379985.1 Phyllomedusa bahiana
GAACGGCGCCGCGCCCCGCCCCGGAACGCCTACACCCCCCCCACCCGCCCCCTTGCCCCCCCTTCATGGGGGCGCAGCTAAAAGTGGCGAACCGGCCTAACACTGCAACCCTACGTCCCACGGGATCGGTATTCCAGTATACTCCCAGAAAACGGGCGAAAAGCCTTTTCATACAATGTCGCCCATAGTGTCTAGGACTCTGGAGGAGGGTCATTGATCCAGGGATTTTTTCCGATTGCCAGATTGGAGTCGGGAAGGAATTTTTCCCTAAAATGAGGGAACAACTGGCTTCTACTCATTGGGGTTTTTTACCTTCCTCTGGATCAACACCTTAGCACAACAGGCTGAACTGGATGGACGTCTTGTCTTTTTTCGGCCTTACAAACTATGAAACTATGAAACCAGAGAAATGGAAGGAAAAGGAACGGAGAAACAGGAAGAGGAGGAGGTGCTGCTTTTGGCCAGGGAGACGGGAGTGCAAGACGAGAGACGATAGATGATTTTCAGTAAATTTAAATTTATTAATACTTTTGCCAATTTCAAATTATTTCAGTGACCACTGTGGGTTTTTTATTCTTTAACCCCTTCCTTCCCACCTCAGCAGTTTTGACCTCTATAACAGCATCACATTTTTCAAATCTGAAATGTGTCATTTTATGGGGGCATAACTTTATATTGCTTTTACTTATCCATGGGATTTTGAGATTTTTTTTTGTGACACATTGTGCTTTAAATTAGTAGTTTTGGTCTATACAATCCTTGTCTATTTATGGAAAATATCAAAATGTTTTTTATTTTTAATTTTTAAACTTAACATTTCTGCGTGTAAGACAGTCATACTACACAAATTTGTTTTTAAATAATATCTACCATATGTCTTCTTTAAATTGGCATCATTTTTTTAATGTCTTTTTATTTTTTATGATATTAGGGGACTATCAATTTTTCACATTTTCAAGAAAATTTGTAACACAGATTTTTTTTAGGGACCAGTCCAGTTCTGACGAGGCTTTTAGGGGCCTGTATGTTAGACACCCCAATAATGATTCCATATTAAAAACAGCATTTAGGAAGTTTGTTAACCTTCTAGGCGTTTCACAGGAATTAAAGCAATGTGAAGGTGAAATTTAAAAATTTAACTTTTTGCAGATTTAAAATTTTAATCCATTATTTACTGCAACACTGTAAATTTTAACATGGAAATGCAACTTAACATTGATTCCTCTAATTTTGACATTTTTAGAAATATCCCATGTGTGGACTTAGGGCGACATGTATGAATGTTGGTGCTGACAGGCCAGTTCTAAATCCATTGCTCACCCCCCCCAAAAAAAAAAATTTGTGCGGTGAACAGGAAAAAAAATGCAATTGCACTTTTGTTTTTGGGTTTAGTTTTGTTGGAGTTTATACCGTACAGTTTAATTGACATGTTATCGGTATTCTGCAGGTCACAACGTATACAAAGGCCAAAAAACGTCACCACTATATAGTGACTAATACCATCATAATGTTACCGACCAAACCAATATATCAAGACCAATAATATCAATAACAACATTATACAAAGACCAAAGAATACCCTATATGTCACTACCCTATAGTGACTAATACCACCATACTGTTACTGATAAAATCACTATACCAAGACCAATAATACCACCACATATCACCATTTTTCACCACTATAATGTGACTAATGCCACCATACTGTTATGGACCAAAAATTACTGCCACATACTGTCTGCATGTCATGGACCAAAAAAAAAAAAAATACCAAAGACAATAAAAACAATATACAAAGACCAAATAATATTGCCACATATCACCACCATAAAGAGACTGAATATAACCAATGTACTGTTACTGAATATAAACCATTACACTAAGACCACTATTACCGCCAATCAGTGATGATATTATATTTTAATAGACTGGACTTTTACGGACGCAGCGATACCAATTATGTGTAACAATTTTTAACCTTCTTATCCTTTTATGTGTATAATGGCAAAAGGGGGATGTTTTGAACCTTTTTTTAATTTTGACATCTTTTTTATTTTACTAGCAGTCCCTCTAGGGTACTTGGCAACAGGGGCGTACGATCAGTTGTACATTGCTCTGCAGTAATAAGATATTGCAGAACAATATACAACAATGGCTATGCAGGGTGCAATATAAGTAGTATCATGGCATCTATCATCTTCATTAGGCCTCTGGCTATCATGATGACCATTTGGAATGGTGTTACTTAATCCTTTAGATGCCATGGTCTTGTGTATCGCTGGAGAGAGGAGACACCTCCTCTGTTCTACATCACACAAGAGAGTAGACAGTTCCTCTGCTCTACATCACACAGGAAAGGAGACAACTCCTCTGTTCTACATCACACAGGAGAGGAGACAGCTCCTCTGTTCTACATCACACAGGAGAAAAGACAGCTCCTCTGTTCTACACCACACAGGAGAGGAGACAACTCCTCTGTTCTACACCAAACAGGAGAGGAGAGCTCCTCTGTTCTTTATCATACAGGAGAGCCAAGAGATCCTTTATACTACATCACACAGGAGAGCTGACATATTCTCTATAGTACACCACACAGGAGAGCCAATTGCTTCTTTATACTCCACTACACAAGAGAACCAACAACTTGTTCATACTACACCACAAAGGAAAGCTGACAGATCCTCTCTCCTACATCACACAGGAGAGCTGACAGATCCTCTATACTACATCACACAGGAGAGCTGACAGATCCTCTATACTACATCACACAGGAGAGCTGACAGATCCTCTATACTACAGAACACAAGAGAGGAAACAGATCCTCTATACCATACCACACAGGAGAGGAGATAGATTCTCTATACTACACCACACAGGAGAGCTACTGTCTGTTGGGGCATGATGAAAAATAGAAGTAAAGACACATACTTACCTCCTAGACACTCTTGTTCTGCCGTCGCGGTCGTCACGACAGTAGACCTGTCTGTTCATCCTCCATGTGACAGATGAAGCCATTCACAGGTCAGTCACATGAATGTTGTGGCCTGTGATTTGCTGCATCTGTCTTGTGAAGAATGAAAAGGCAAGTCTACTGCTGGGATGGGGTGAGAGAGTCCAGGAGGTACGTAATCTTCTCTCTTTTTTTATCATGCCCCAACAGACGATTAAGCATATTGTAGCATTGGAACACCCTTTTAAAAAGGTTTATTACAATGATGTTGTACACTGATGCCTGAAGAACCAACTATTATAGCTTCTCCAGAAACACAGATCCACAGGTTCTGTTTTGGTGAACCCTGACTGCAGCGGCTTGGCACCCTATGAAGGTTTGAAGGGGAGAATTAAAGATGGAACTGCATGCTTATCCAAGTGAACAGCAGCAGAGATTGTCAGAGCAAAACAAATGTCAGACTGGAGAGAGGAGACTGCCAGCAAGGCTCCTTCTCCAAGTCGGACCATGGAGCAGGACTTTAGCATGTGCCAGTCTAAGTGCAGACCCAGAGATGTGCAGAATGTAAGCCTCATCCTTTTTGGCTGATCCTCGCCTTTCAGTGCTAGGCTTGTTTTTCATGCACTCCCCCTTGCTTCTATAGCAAACAAGCGAGCAGGGTCTCTTGTTGAGCCTTGGAGGAGGCAGCAGCTGGAGATGCAGTCTCACTTTAGCTGCCTCCTCTTCTTCATCACAAGCTCCGCCCACTGCAATCACAAGCGGGCCATCAACTGTGTCAGTCAAAGGGCCCACCAGAGGATCCTTTGGTGGGCCATTCCAACACTGCCAGTACCTCACATGTGCCTTCTCTGAGTTTTTCTATTTTCCCTTTTTTTCTTTTTCATAAATTTCCCCCAGATTTTTGCTCCCCTTTTTTGGCAATACACTGTAATAGTGCCCATCTTAGTGCCCCACACAAAACTAGTGGCTCATTAGTGCCTCCCTTTGAGTCCAGTACAGTAACGGTGACCCCGAAACAGTAAAGATGTTCCCACACACAGCAATTGTGCTCCCCACTAATTAATAATGGCACCCTCCTTAGTGTTAGCCAAACTAAAATGCTGACCTAGTTCCATTTCAGACAACAAACAGTGATCCTGTCTTTCTCAGGTCTGAGCCTTATGATCTGGGACAGGACCTAGGCAGGCCAAAAAAGGGGGTGTAAAATCCTCTACTGCGGCCCGCCCAAAGGTGGTAGTCTTTGACAGTGTATAGTGGAGTGGGGGTAACAGCTAAAAAAACCCCCCACGTATCAGCTGTATTGGGTCCGAGGGTTTTTCAGAGAAGTTGGTGTGGGAGTTTTTTTGGAGAGAGAGATTCCCGCTGCTAGAGCGCCCCTATTTAGTATAATTTAAGCACTTAGGAGCAGTCACATTTTGACATGTAATGGCAAATGTTAGAGGCAAAAATTAAAATTTTTGAATTCTTTTTATCCATTGGAAACTTTTAAAATTTTGGACATTTTTTTCTGTATTTCTGCTATTAGCATATGAGGCAGGGTAAGGGGGCCCATTTTCAGCTCTGCTGTCCCAGGGCCCGGGTTCAAAATGCCCCCCCAATTAGGGGAAGTTACATGAGTATTTACGCATGACTTCTGCACGCTGTAAACGCCCAGTTTTTCTCTGTGAAATTAAGCACTTGCAAGTGTGTAATTTCAATGCACAATTGCCCGAGGCCTTGTAAACTTTAGTACTTACATGCCGCAAAAATGCTGATAAAAAAAATTATTCTGATGAATTTTTCATGCATCAATGAGTTTTTGTACTTGATCATGGTTTTAAACGTATTTTTGGGACGTTTTCAGTGCAAAATTTCACAAAATAGTGCTACCATATATAGTTTATATTAAAAATTAAAAAACAAAAAAGTTTACTTTTTAAAATGCGCTTTTTTGCCATTTTTATTTATAAAAAATAATAGTAAAAAATTTTAAAAAATTTGTTTGCTGCTATGTAAAAAGGTTTAGTAAATTAAAATAGACCCTTATTTACCCACTGGAAACGCTGATAAAAGTAACTTAGTACCCAAAGCAAAAATACACTTAGGTCACCCAAAAATAATTCGTCAAAAAAGGGGTTTTTCCAGAAAAAAAAAAAAAGTCATTGGTTACATAAAATGGGCAATACAGAAAAAATTTTTTTTTAAGTTTTTAATTTTTTTTAAAATTAAAAAAAACACAATAAAAACCACATACATTTTGGGGAAAGCGGAATTTACTGACCTCAAACAAAGATAACATGTCCATTATAACCCCCTTTTTAAACATTAATTTGAAAATCAAACCAAAAACCCAAAGGTGCAAAAAGCTTTTTTTTTTTATTGTTGCTTTTCAAAAAAGTCGAAAATTTTAGTCCGGGAAAACCCCAAAAAAAAGAAGTCCCGCAAAAAAAAGGGAGTCCTGGGTCCCAATGGAAAGGGAAAAGTTAAAACTTTTTACCCCCGAAGCAGGGAAAAAAAAAAAAAAAAGTTTCGAAAAATGGGTTGCAAGCGGTATCCCATCACGGGGATTTTTGTTTCCTTTCAATTTTTTTCCTTCCCCTCTTCCAAGGCCAATACATTTTTTTTTTTCCATCTCCATACCCCAAAGAGGGCATGATTTTTAAAAGGACAGAAAGGCCCCTTTTTAAGGCCCCTCCATTATGTTTATTCAATAAATGCATGGGGAAAAAAAAAAAAATCTTTGTGAGGTTAAATGTGAAAAAAAACCCAAATGCCCCCTTTTTTTCTTTAATAGGGGATTGTTATTACAGAGTTTCCCTGTGTGGTAAAAATGACATGTTAGCCCTTTTCTCTCATTCATTTTTTTCCCTGCTAAATATTCAAAAAAAAACATGAAATAAATTAAAAGGGGACATAGTTTTTTTTGTTTTTTTACACAGCAGGGATTTGGAATCCGTGTCTGTAAATACATTTACCACAGGTCACCATATGAATTGTGGCCTGTATTCATAGTTTCATAGTTTGTGGCAAAAAAAAACAAGTCGTCCTAAAGTTCAACCCGTTGTGGAAGGTGTTGATCCCGAGGAAGGGAAAAACCCCCCCTGAGGTAGAAGCCAATTGACCTCATTTTTAAAGGGGAAAAAAAATTTCCCTTCCCCACTTTCCCAAACCCGGCAAACAAAAAAACCCTGGGTCAATGACCCCTCTCCCAGAATCCCAATCACCTTTTAAATTGTTATTTTTTATTACACTCCAAAAATCATCCAAAACCTTTTTTTAACTCGGGGGTTAAATTTAATTTTACCATGGGAAAATCCCTTGGGAAGGGAATTCCATAGTTCCACTGCTCTTACAGGTTAAAAAAATCCCTTTCTTTTGTTTTGTAAAACTTTCGTTCCTCAAGACGTAAAAGGAAACCCCCCCTTGTTTTTAGATCAGCCCCGTGTAAAAAATTTAAATCTTGGGAGAGATCTCTATATTGAAATTTTTAAATTTTTTTAAAAAATTTTTTATGTCCCCCCGAAGCCGTTTTTCTTAAACTAAATAAACCCTAAATTGCCAATCTTTCTGTTTACTGAGGGCCCCCCAGTCCTTTTTAAAGGTTTTTTTTTGCCCCGCCTTTGGGGGCCCGTTCAAGCTCCTTTTCAATGTCTTTCCTGTGCACTGGTTCCCAAAAATGTACCCCCAAAAATTCCATGTGTGGCTAAAACCTGCTTGTATAAGGGGGAAAATGTTTTCTCATCAGGGGAAATTTTATTCCCCCCTTTAATTTCCCCCCCCATGATCCCATTTTCTTTTTCTGGCCTTTTGGGTCTGACACTTTCTGCTACAATTTAAATTTTGGGCCCCAATTTCCCCAAATCCTTCTCCATGGGCACTTTTACCCAGTGTTTTTCCCCTTTTAAAAAAGGGAATCATGTAATTTGGGTTTTTTTCCCCATGGCATAACCTTGGATTTATTGTGGGTTAAAACCCCCTCAGCCCTTTCCCTTTCCCAGGGGTTTAAATTATTTCCCCCTCCCTTTGTAATAAAAATTATTCCCCCCTATTTTGTTGATTACTTTACAAGAGCTTAGTATCGTCTGCAAAAATCGATAAATTTTACTGTTTAATTCCCTGTGGATTTTTCCCTTTTAAAATAAACCAAAATGGAATTTTTTTTTTTATCATATTTTGGGCGTAAAAAAGTACATTTTAAAAACAGCAAAAAGCCAAAAAAATGCAACCCCACCCCAGAATTAACATATACCCACACATTTATTACACAAAAATGCACAAAACTCACACCCACAAATAGGGTTCATGTATGGGGAAAAATGTCCTAGGTCTTCCCGACTTTTTTTTTTGTCCATAGCAAAACCCCAAAAAGAGCTCATAGCAAAACCCAAACAGAGCTCCCTTTCCCTTTTACATAGAGCTCTGAAAAAAATTCCCCTGATTGGTTGCTATGGGCAACAAAGAATGTCTTAGACCAGTTCTCATGCATGTCCCTCATACTGTACCCTAATCTCCAGTTATTAATATATCCATCAAGTAATTGCACCCCGAAATACGGCCTGTAATTACAGTAATCATAGCTCTCATAGAGCTATACTTTTTTTTGCCTCACTTAGAAGTTGTTTGTGATTTCTCAGTATATTCTATGGTAATATGAATAACACCATTAGAAAGTAAATCGTATCCCTGAAAATGAAAGCCCTCATTTGCCAATGTAACTTTGACCATGGTGGTTAAGGGGTAATTATGGCTATTCTATTCTTCAGTGGGATAGAAAACAGAAGCCTTTATTATATCTTTTTCCTAATGCACTCTGTTTAAATCGGAAATTAGACCCAAAAAGTACAGTTCAACATAATGCTAAAATGTTTTGTGAACCTATCCTTACAGCAATATTGCCAGTTTTTTCTAATGTAATATGATTACTGTTCCTTTATCAATTTTGAAAAAAAAATTCAATATTTCTGTAAATAATAAGTTAACTTTGGCTACAGGGCTGAAGCCCGATTTACTAAGTGGGCATTTTTCGATTTAGGTTCAAAAATGAAATTACTGTTTGAGGATCATCTTTTGTGTTCTTAATATTGTGGATGATAGTTTGCTTTAAAGTTGCAAAACTTTCTTTGTTAAAGAAAAAAAAATAAGCATTTAACTTAAATAGAAAAAGACTTGAGCAGATTATTCTAATAAGACATCATGGTCTCTGTGCCTTATACAGTAGTTCACTTTATTCTACTTTTTATCAGAATTCCAAATAGCAGCTTCTAAGACACAATGACCTCTTGACAATTTACAAATTGTGGTGAAAATTGTCACAGATAAGTTTTCAAAATCACATACAGATATGGGTGCTGTTACAACTTGGGTAAATGATCTGGTACATCAGACATGAGCAACACTGTACCTGTCAAAAAGTACCTATCACATGTTATTGCTTTAAGTTAAATTCTTCTGGATTTACCTTTTTTACTGCTTAAAATAATCAGATGATAGCGGGACATTTCACTGTATTCGTTTTGAAATTTTAAACCTTTAATTACTTTGCTTAAAACCAAGCTGCTTTGCAGTCGAAGAGAATGAAAGAAAGATTTAGGAATATGAATAAATCTAAAGCACCCTTTAGTATAGTGCTATTAAAAGAAAGTATATTTTTCAATATATCATCTTAAAGGGGTTTTCTGGTGAATAACTTATGTTCTGTCACAATAATGGGTCCACTTTGTAACTATTTGTCAGGAATGGGGATACAGGGGATAGAATATCAGAGGCACACAATAAAGGAGACAGGATTTGCTCATAATGCAACCTCGATTATGCTCTAGATGAAAGGGGAAATCACATGCAGAGGGGTCTCTAGGGTGCAATCCATCCCGGACACACAATCAAGCCCCACCTTCTTCTGAATGACTTGGGGTGACCAGTGTTATGCTACACCACAACAACTTGCACTTCGCTCTCGCTCCGCCATCACTACGAGCATGTACCCCCATACAGTCCACAACCCCAACAACACATACATTGCCACCACCTTAAAAAATAATTTTAAATAACTGTATACTACTGGTCACATGCACCAGCAATCACTTTTTTGGATATAATGTTTCATAACAAGGCAAAACTATCAAAGTTTTGAGTTTTAATATACAGATACAGTGCTTAGTTACAAAAATTACTAAGTAACTGAAATACATAAAATGTGCAGAACAGTAATAAACAAAAATAATGAAAACACAGAACTTTTCCAATTTGGTCAGCTAAACAATTCCTGGATCTGATAATGGGTTTTCCCTCAAAGTGTTTTTAAGGAATCTATAACCCCAGCCCCTACTCCTGCTTAGGTCACAGTGGAGATGGCTAATTACATATCAGGGACTTGAGGAAGGTCATAATTTTCAGCTTCGGTCATAACTCCTGCTAGGAGTCTCCTAGCCATATATCACGACAACCAAGTTTCACAGTATGAATTTATCAACCCAGGTATACCAAATATAAATATGACAGATTCATAATTTTGGCAGATTGCTGTTTCTGTGGTACCCTAAAGCTTAACATTGTTGCACATAATGCAGGAAGCGTGGCTTGGTTTCTGGGCCATAATCTCATAATTTAGTTGTGGAAAACATGGATTATTAACAAAATTTGTTTGATGTATATTTTTTTTAATTGTCCTCTTACAATGTGCTACAACTGCCCACATATGCTTAAGTCTCACTGCAACATTTCCATAAAAAAGCATAATAAAGTTACACATCACACACAGTATTAATATACAACAGAATTAAACAGACTGGAATTAATATCTGACCCCAAAGGCCTATTTTCCTCACACTACTTGATTTGACTAGGCTAAACTGGGGCAATTAATTTGTCAGTCTTGACTCAAATAGGTATTGACTTTGTGTAGGGAATCTCCATATAGTGACACTGTCACGGGAAATGGCGGATTGTAGACCCAATGTGCCACTGATCAGGCTTGCACTCAGGGGGTGTAACTAAGCAGCCATCGGGTTTTTTTCAAAGAGCCTCTGATGGTGAGGTTGAATTAACCCACGAGGACCACCAGGTGTGACCTCAGAGCAGTGTCAGTACGAGGGTGGTCAAAAGTGCCAATACAATTCACCGGACAGAGACAGAGTTGTTATCATCTAGACAAGAGTCAGGGCAGACAGAACAGGTACAGAAGACATGCCAGGTACAGTAAGGAGGCAGACTTAATTGATAGCAAAGGTACTGAAAAAGATACAGACAGATACTAGGCAAGACTAAGGGAGCTTTCACACAGCGCGTTTTGGTGCGGTTTTTATGCATTTTTTGTGCAGGAAGGCACAGTAATTAATGCTGTACATTGCTGCACAAAAATTGCGGTAAAATCGCAGCAAAAATCGCGATTTTTACCGTAATTTTTGCAGTTTTTTTGGTGCAGCAATGTACATCATGAATTGCTGTGCCTTCCTGCACAAAAAACGCATCCAAAAAAATGCATCAAAAACGCACCAAAAATGCACTGTGTGAAAGTACCCTAAGAACTAGGAATCAGGCAGGATACATGACTAAGAACATGAAACTAGATGCATGATAGATATACAAGTCAAGACACAGAACAGCTTAAAAACAAGGTGGATATAAACCAGGAAATCCAAATAGAGGCCAGCATACAAGTCAGATACAAACAAGATACAGATACTGACAAGGTACAGGCAAGCAGACATGAACTAAGGGAACCAGAACAGACAAGATAGACATGAGCAACAGATACAAGACTAGGAACAAGGCAGACACAAACATGACGCAGAAAGACTGACATGAACCATGGAAGCCACAAATACAAGACAGAATACAAAACTAGAAACAAGACAGACACAAGCATGAAATATGGAACAGACAGACTGACAAGAATCAAGTAAACCAAGGTTCAGACCAAGAGTTTAGGGAGATGCTGCCTAATAAACCAACAGGTTGAAAGAGATTGGAAAGAGATTGGATGTGGAAGCCAAACACAGCAGGACACTGTGGAGTTAAATACCTGCAGGAACTAAAGCAGCAGCAAGGTGTTTTCCGCATAGCCAGACAAAAGTGAAAACCGCACAACAACCGCAGTAAGTAAGTCACTGCGCAGACCGTGCGCATAGCAGCGTGACAGACCCTATATTAGTTTTGAATAGCAACTGCTGATGGCTAACATGTCTTCTAGAGTCAGTAAACAAAGCATAATCTTACAAATCTGAGGTTTAGGCAGGGTGAGTAATATCACAGACAGATACAGGTTATGGCAAAACACAATCAGAAGGCAAAGTCAGAAATTAGTTTTAGTAAAATAAAAATGAGAAATTGGGGAGCCTTGTTACTAAAACAGTGTGTTGCAGTTCTAAGCAGGTTATACAGTCAGAATTAGACTGCTATAGGCTGATCATCAACATACTGGAAGTAGGCAGACTGATCAAAATCTATTCAAGAACCCCATATCGTCTAAGGACATAGTTAGGAATGGTCGAACAACTGCCTTTGTTCTATTTGTGCACAGGCTAATATACTGCCATGTATCAATATGCCAGTACATTATGATTAAAAAGATATTGCTTTGAAGTTAGTTCCAAAGATAGTAAGATCAAGATATACAACATATCAGAAAATTTAGTTCAACTCAATGACTCTACTTAAATGGGTTTTCTCACAATAATTAGCTTTAAACATGCAGGGACAAGTAACTGAAGACTTTTTCTAAATACATTGGTCTTTTGATTTTGCCTTGTTCAGGAGATAGGAGAAAATCTATCTGCTTTGAGTACACAGATTAAATCTCATGCACTTATGTCACTGTAATGGCTCAGCTAGTTATAGAGGAACTAAATATGCTAATCACTGCAATAGAACCATCCACTACCTGACCAAGCTGTAGGAGGCTTAAGTTTCCTGTGACTCTGTGAAACTGCATAGTGAGACAACCCCTTTAAAATATTATGCAAACAGAGCAGCATTGCTTAAGTACAACAATACAATAAGTGTGAACAAGTGATAAATAAATGTCATATGTGATTAATATTTATATATAAAATAAGCAGCACTTAAAAGGGTTTTCTCAACATGCTGTTTCACAGAGTCACAGGTATCTTCAGATTAACACTGTTTGTTTAGGCTGTGGGTACAGTGATTGGCATATTTAGCTCCTCTATAATGAGCCATTACAGAGACATAAGTACATGGAGCTCCAGTGGGGTGCTCCATGGCTTGGTTGCTTCAAACTGAGTGCTTGTTGTGAGAACAGAGTGCGGAGTTACAAACCAGAGGATTGGTGAGTGGCTGCATATAGTTTGTAGCAAAAGTTGTTTTATTTTTCTATTGCAGGTTGTGTGTAAAATACTGACACATGTAAAAAAAAAACCCACAAAACACTGGAGTACTCCCAGCACCTGTGACCTTAGAATCACTGGTTTCCTACCAGGACCTGAGAGTCACATGACTGGGGGGGAGGGGTTAGCTGGTGAAAAGAAGTATAAATACCAGAACCAGTGCTCCAGTGGGGTACTCCATTGCTCGGTTGCTTCAAACTGAGTGCTTCTTGTGAGAAAAGAGTGCGGAGTTACAAACCGGAGGATTGGTGAGTGGCTGCATATAGTTTGTAGCAAAGTTGTTTTATTTTTTCTTTGCAGGTTGTGTTTAAAGTACTGACACATTAAAAAAAAAAAACACAAAACATGTGTACTCCCAGGACCTATGACCTTTGAATCACTGGTGTCCTACCAGGACCTGAGAGTCACATGACTGAGGGGGGAGGGGTTAGCTGGTGAAAAGAAGTATAAATACCAGAACCAGTGCTCCAGTGAGCTAGTTCCAGTGGGGTGCTCCATTGCTTGGTTGCTTCAAACTGAGTGCTTGTTGTGAGAACAGAGTGCGGAGTTACAAACCGGAGGATTGGTGAGTGGCTGCATATAGTTTGTAGCAAAAGTTGTTTTATTTTTCTATTGCAGGTTGTGTTTAAAGTACTGACACATTTAAAAAAAAAACACAAAACACTGGTGTACTCCCAGGACCTGTGACCTTTGAATCACTGGTGTCCTACCAGGACCTGAGAGTCACATGACTGGGGGGGAGGGGTTAGCTGGTGAAAAGAAGTATAAATACCAGAACCAGTGCTCCAGTGAGCTAGCTCCAGTGGGGTGCTCCATTGCTTGGTTGCTTCAAACTGAGTGCTTGTTGTGAGAACAGAGTGCGGAGTTACAAACCGGAGTTTAAAACAGGAGAGAAAAACAGGTAAGTAAACAAACCTCTTTTAGTTAGTACCTCAATCTCCTTAACTTTATTATTTTTTTTTTTTCCCTCTTCATTGCTTTTGCACCGTGATAATGGGCAGCTTCACTGGCAACTTCCAGCAGTGCACAATCTGCCATATGTATGCACTACTGGAGCAAGAGGTCCAGGGTGAATACCGCTGTAGCAGATGTGAGCATGTTGCTACTCTGGTAGCTCGCATTTTAGACCTAGAGGAGCAAAATGTGACACTGAGGGCGATTGACAATGAAGAGAAGAGAAAAGCTGAAGGGAAGGACCTCCAAGGTTGTGTTCTCCGGAATACTGCCGGTGCCATGCGCTACTCAGGAAAGACAGCGGGAGCTCAGGGAGTTAAATGCATGGCTGAAGTCTTGGTGTAGGACAGAGGGGTTTGGGTTCTTAGAGCACTGGGCTGACTTTTCATTGGGGTACAATCTGTTTTCTACAGATAAATTGCACCTGAATGGAAGGGGGTCTGCTGTGCTGGGGGAAAGAATTCTAGAAGGGGTGCGGGAGTATTTAAACTAGGGATGAGGAGGGAGGACAATATAGAAAATGAATGGGTAGATAGGTTAGAGAGTGGGCAGACTATATCAGCGGGTGGAGAAGCGGAATGGGGGAGGTTGAGTAGACCAGTGGATAAGGAGATCCATGTGTTGCAAACCAGCATTGAAGATATAGGTACCCACAATATTTCATGTAATCTCATGCCATCTACTAATTGTGTAATAAATAATCACATGCTGTCCACTAAAGGTATAATGTATAATCCCATGCCATCTACCAAAGGAGAGATGTTTAATCGAATGCCGTCATCTGAACAGGTAACGTTTAATCCCGTGCTGTATACTGAACAGGTAACGTTTAATCCCATGCTGTCTACTGAACAGGTAACGTTTAATCCCATGCTGTCTACTAAACAGGTAACGTTTAATCCCATGCTGTCTACTGAACAGGTAACGTTTAATCCCATGCTGTCTACTGAACGGTTAATGTATGATTCCATGCCATCTAATGAAAATGTTGGATACAATCCTAAACCGTTGACGGAAAGTGTAAAACTGGAAGGGAACTTAAAATGTCTATTCACAAATGCTAGAAGTCTTGCAACCAAAATGGGGGAACTTGAGGTGCTTGTTGTAGAGGAGATGATTGATGTGGTAGGTATTGCTGAAACATGGCTGGACACCACGCATGATTGGGCAGTCAACATTCAAGGTTTTAATCTATTTAGGAAAGACAGAGCGAACAGGAGGGGAGGAGGAGTGTGTCTGTATGTAAGGAATAATATGAAGGCAAATGTGAAAGAGGTAATACAGGGCGGAGTAGCTAATGATGTGGAAACATTGTGGGTGGAAATACAAGGGGGGAATAATACAGAAAATATTATTTTGGTGTAATCTATAGACCCCCGAACATCACTGAGGAGATAGAAGAACAGATGCATAATCAAATGGTGTGGGCAGCACAGGCAGGTACAGTGATAATAATGGGTGACTTTAATTTCCCAGGCATTGACTGGGGTCACGGTTCTGCATCAACTGAAAAGGGAAGGAAGTTCCTCAATCTATTAGAGGATAATTTTATGGGGCACTTTGTGGAGGAACCCACTAGAAGTGATGCTCTGTTGGATCTGGTTATTTCTAACAAAGCAGAACTAGTCGGAGCAGTCACGGTTTCTGAAAATCTTGGTAACAGTGACCATAATATAATTCACTTTAGTGTAAACTGGAAAAAAAGAAAAACAGAGCGGGAAGGCAAAAACATTTAATTTTAAAAGGGCCAAATTTTCCTTATTGAGGGATGCAATACAGGACCTAGACTGGGAGCAGCTATTAGCAAATGGTGATATAGAAGCCAAGTGGGGGAGCTTTAAATATACTTTGGGAAAATTTATTGTAAAATATATTCCTATGGGTAACAAGTATAGGCGACTAAAACCAACATGGCTCCTACCTTCTGTTAAGAGGGCAGTAAACAATAAAAAAAGGGCATTTAAAAAATATAAGTCAGAGGGGTCAGCATCAGCCTTTGAAAATTATAGAGAGCTTAATAAAATCTGTAAAAAAGTGATAAAAGCAGCTAAAATTCAATATGAAAGACAGGTGGCCAAGGACAGCAAGACTAACCCCAAGAAATTATTTAAGCATATAAATTCCAAAAAGCCAAAGTCAGAGCAAGTAGGACCCCTAAAAACCTGTGATGGGGGGCTGGTCATTGGTGACCAAGAGAAGTCAGAGGAAATAAATATGTTCTTCAGTCAGTAATATACTGTCAATGAAATAGGAGTTGATGGGGGTGGGCCAAGTGCAGAAGTAGGTGGTGCCAGTACTGTTAATACATCATCTGCTATAATTAATTCACTCAGTGTAGAAAAAGTCAAAGCCAAGTTAAATAAACTGAATGTGAACAAGGCTCCAGGCCCTGATGGCATTCACCCAAGAGTTCTTAAAGAGCTCAGCTCGGTTATCTCTGTGCCCCTGTACATGATATTTAGAGATTCCCTGGTGACTGGTATAGTACCAGGAGACTGGCGCAAGGCAAATGTAGTTCCCATCTTCAAAAAAGGTTCCAAGTCTTGCCCAGGTAATTATAGACCAGTAAGTTTAACATCTGTTGTGGGAAAAATGTTTGAGGGGCTCATAAGGGACTATATACAGGAGTATGTTGACAAACACAATATTATTAGTGATTGCCAGCATGGATTTACTAAGGACAGAAGCTGTCAGACCAATCTGATTTCTTTTTATGAAGAGGTGAGTAGAAGTCTGGATAGCGGGGCAGCTGTGGATATTGTGTTTTTAGACTTTGCAAAGGCATTTGACACTGTCCCTCATAAGCGTTTGTTGGGTAAACTAGAATCCATTGGGTTAGAGATAACAGTGTGTAATTGGATCAAAAACTGGCTGCTAGATCGTACCCAGAGAGTGGTGGTAAATGACTCCTACTCTGAGTGGTCCCCGGTCGTGAGTGGTGTGCCGCAGGGCTCAGTATTGGGTCCTCTCTTATTTAATGTATTTATTAATGATATAGTAGAAGGGATCGATAGCACTGTCTCGATTTTTGCAGATGACACCAAGCTATGCAGGGTAGTGCAATCTATGGAAGATGCTCATAAATTGCAAGCAGACCTGGACACACTGAGTGCTTGGGCATCCACTTGGCAAATGGGGTTCAATGTGGATAAATGTAAGGTTCTGCATCTGAGGAGAAATAATCTACAGGCATCATATGTCCTAGTGGGAGAAAAACTTGGAGAATCGCTTGTTGAGAAAAGATCTGGGCGTTTCTTGTAGATCATAGACTACAGAATAGCATGCAATGTCAATCAGCTGCCTTAGAGCAAGTAAGATATTGGGTGTATTAAAAGAGGCATGGACTCGCGGGACAAGGATGTAATTCTACCGCTGTACAAAGCATTGGTGGTCCTCACTAAGAATATGATGTTAAGTTCTGGGCCCCAGTTTATAGAAGAGATGTAATGGAGCTAGAGAGAGTACAAAGATGAGCAACCAAACTTATAAGGGGAATGGAGCATCTTAGTTATGAGGAGAGGTTAGTAGAATTGAACTTATTTAGTCTTGAGAAAAGACGGCTTCGGGGGGACATGATTAATTTATATAAATATATAAATGGTCCATACAAAAAGTATGGGGAGAAATTATTTCAAGTGAAGCCCCCTCAAAAGACAAGAGGACATTCCTTTCGACTAGAGAGAAAAGGATTCAATCTCCAGAGGAGAAGAGCGTTCTTCACTGTAAGAACTGTGAACCTGTGGAATAGCCTACCTGAGGAGCTGCTCACAGCAGGAACTGTAGAGAGTTTCAAGAAAGGCTTAGATACCTACCTGGAACTAAAGAATATTAATGCGTATGTAGCCATGTAAAATTCTGGATCCTGGCTGGTGGAGGCTCTGGGGTCAGAGATATGGTCTACACTGGAGCAGATTGGTTCATGCCTTGTGGGTCTCAAGGTAATTAACCAGTGGTGAGGCTGACTTAATGTCCTTGTCTCTCTCCCTTCACCCATTTCCCCCACCCTTGGTTGAACTTGATGGACACGTGTCTTTTTTCAACCGTACTAACTATGTAACTATGAGATTTAATCTGTAAGTAAACACTACAGACCTCGAGGAGTGAAAACAATTGTTTTTCAAAAGAAAACAATCTAATCTTGTTAGAGATACAGATTGTGCTCTGACCATGGTACCATGGTGACATCTTTGTCTAATCAGGAAGAGTGATATGGAGGGGAACTTGGGTGCACTCAAAGCAGAGTAAATCTCTCATCTCCTGACCAGTGCAATATCAATAGAGTGTATTTAGAAAAAGTCTTCCATTAGCTCTCCCTACATAAAGATTTACTGAGGAAAATTACCTTCCTGTTGATCTGCAGATGGATGAGGTAAACTCAACTCTAAATGTTTCTTGTCCAACCCAAGAAATGGTGCAGCTCTGTCTTAAGAAGATTAAAATAGACACATCTCCAGGTCCTAATGGTATACACCCCCCTGTTTCCTAAAGGAATTAAGTATTGTCATAGACAGGCCCATATTATTAATATTCATGGACTGCATAGTACTGTGGAACATGGACTATAGTAATTGGGAATGCCGTAAAGGATTGGTGCATAGCAAATGTGATGCCAATATTCAAAAAGGGGTCAAAAATGATCCTGGAAACTATAGGCCGGTAAGTTTCACCTCTGTTGTAGGTAAAATGTTTGAAGGTTTTCTAAGAGATGCTAACCTGGACTATGTCACTGAAAATAAATGTATAACTTCGTTCCAGCATGGGTTTATGAAGGATCGGTCCTGTCAAACAAATCTCATCAGCTTCTATGAGGAGGTTAGTTCTAGACTGGATAAGGGAAAAACACTGCATGCTATATCTGGATTTTTCAAAAGTGTTTAATACTGTGCCAAGTAAAATGAGAATGCGTGGACTGGGGGAAAATGTTTGCAGGTGGAAAAGTAACTAACTCTGTGGTAGAGAACACAAGGGATTAATGGCACATGCCTGGACTGGATCCCTGTTACTAGTGAGGTACCGCAGGAGTCAGTATTGGGCCCTATTCTGTTTAATATATTCATTAATGACCTTACACAAGGATTGCATAGTAGAATGTCAATCTTTGCAGATAATACTAAAGTAAACAACACGATAGAGGGTAATGTGTTATTACAAAGGGATCTGGATAAGTTGAAGGCCTGGGCAGAGAAGTGGCAGATGAATTTTAACACAGATAAATGTAAGTTTATACATACTGTATGGCAAAGAAAAAAACATTCTATGATTACTTGTTAAACAGAAAAATTCTGTGTTAAAGTGACCTGGAGAAGGACTTGGGAATTCTGGTGGACAGAAAACTTAATTGTAGCAGCCAGTGTCAGGCAGCTGCTGCCAAGGCAAATAGGACCATGAGGTATATTAAAAGGGTCATAGATGCATACGATGAGAACATTATTCTCCTATTCCACAAAAACTTGTCAGACCACACATGGAATATTGTGTATGCGCATTGTGACAGTCCCCCCTAAGCCTCTCCCTCTTTCAAACTTGCTGAAATTTCTGGACAAGATCAGGAGCATCAATATTTTCTTTAGGTTCCCAGGACCTTTCTTTGAGTCCGAATCCCTTTCACCAAACAAGAAAAAAACACGCTTCCCCCTAAGAATTTTGTTTATAAGGATTTCCTGGACCTTGTAGATGTCTCCAGCATCTGCGTCATTAGACGCAGTCTCCGGTTTTTGGAGAAGCGGTTAATGACAAAGGGTTTAAGGAGGGAGATGTGGAAGGAATTCAGGGTCTGCATGGATGGATCAAATTATAGGCTCTTCGCAAGTCGAGTTTGGTGAAGATCCTGGCCCGCACATAAACATTTGAAGAGCTTGGAGATCATGGGTAATTGATATGGATATAATTGATGCAGCGGTGAAGAGAAATATCCTTCTTTTCTCTGAAGGAAAGCCTGGCACCAGCAGGAGAGAACAACTTAGGGATAAAGCTTGTTTGCAAATTTTCTTTGATATATGCTGACATGGCCTGGGTTTCAGGCATGGACAGAGGATACACTATCACGAGGAGGTGTTGTACCAAGCATGAGATCTATCATACAGTTGTAGGCCTGATGTGGCGGAAAAGCCTCTGCTTGCTTCTCACTGTAGAAATCCGTAAATTCCTGATATGGAGACAGAAGACCTAGAGATGGAGTCAGGAGGATCTATTTAGAAGCGTTTCACATCAGGCAGAGTGGCGTGAAACACCGGGAGTGGCACTGTTTCCCCCAGCAAGTGACCTCGCCCATTTGCTAGGGAGAACTGCAGAAGTAGTATCTGAATTGCGTAGAATGAGATCTTGACCAGACTGGATGGTGCCCTTTTGGAATCTACCATTAATGGAAGAGATTACAAGAGGCATATCAAGACGAATTACTGGAAGATGAAATTTGGTGATCAAAGATGAGTTAATGAAATTTCCAACAGAACCAGAATCCAGAAAGGCAGCGGCTTAAAACTTGACACCAGATGACAAGCTGAGCGTGACCGGCAAGGTTAGGCATGGAGAGGAGGCATCTTCCGCTAGGATCGCCTGTACCACTAAGCCTAGGTGTTGAAGTTTCCTGGACGAACAAGACAGTCCTTCTTGAACTGGTCTTGGCTGCCGCAATGCCAGCAGAAATTCTGGTGACACTTGCGAGTGTGTTTTTCCTCAGACACATGGGCTCTCTCCACTTGCATTTGTTCATCATGAGGAACCATTGGTGAAGATAGTGGAGAACTCTGGAGGCCTCAAGGAAATTGGCAGAGCCCAAATGATTCCTGTTGCTGGCAGAGTTTGGCAAAACGTATGTCTATTCTGGAGACAAGATAAATTAGGTCGTCAAAAGAGGTTGGGAGGTCCCAACCAGCCGATTTATCTTCATTTTTTCCAGCAAGATCCTCCCAGAAGGCTGCTATGAGATCCTCATTATTCCAGGTTAGCTCAGAGGACAGTGTGCGAAACTGTACAGCGTATTGCCCCACTGTAGAATTTCCCTGGTGAAGACGAAGCAGAGATGACGTGGCAGAGGAAACGTGTCTGAGTTCTTCACAGACCTTGCAGAATGCGTGTAGGAAGAGCTGCAGTTTGACAATCAATGGAACCCCTCGATCTGAGAGGGGTGTGGCCCAGGCCAGAGCTTCGCTAGATAGTATGCTAATGAAGAAGGACATCTTGGCATTGTCTGTGGGGAACTGATCCACCAGTGTATGGTACACTGAAGCATCCCAAAAAGTTGTTCTTATTGGAGGCCTTGGCGGTCTACTTCGGCTGTGAGGTCCTGGACTCCTGACAGGGACACCTTGGTGGGATCCATGGCAAGTTTGTACTGTCACAAAAATAGTAGTGGATCCTCTGGGTGACCACAAGAGATGACTATGGACCATGCCAAAGAGTGGAGTCTAAGGAGCCGCCCCCAGTTCTTCACCAGCGCCCACTGCAAGGCAGGTTGAACTTTGCTAGGTCGCTAACCCTGACGTGGCCACTCACAGTAACAGCCAAGGTGCAGCGTGGTACCGTAGGAGCAGACTAAGACAAAGTTGGTAAAAAGGCAAGGTCATGTTTGGCGGCAGGCAAGAGAAGTCAAGGTCCAGAGCACGTGTCAGATACCAGGCATTCAGAACGTAAAAAAAGCAAAGACTCATGGGAAACACATCAACAAACTGGCAAGGAGAGTTGGTGAAAGTAAGGTAGTAAAGGGTCCAGTGCCTGGTGCTTGCCAATCAGAAGTGCGCTGGCTCTTTAAATTTTAAAGAGCTGGCGTGCGTGCCCTTTAGTCAGAGACAGCAAGCGGGAGCAGAGCAGGAGTGGGGAGAAGTGAGCGATGGCTGGGCAACGCAGACACAAGCAAGCCCATGGTCCAGAGTGGGGACGTGCTGCGCACTATGACATGTATGGTACATGTTGTTTAATAAGTAGCAGTACTTTGTTTTTCTATTCCTTCCCTGTATAACCTATGCACCTAGGGAAAACCTGTTGGAATTTTTACTGCATACTGATATATATTTCTGTAACCACACAGTGGATATTTAAGCATACCGTTTAACATGTGGCTGATCTAATCTGTAAATCTGGTTAATTTTGTGTTACTTGATGTGAATACCGATTGTTATGGTCTCTTGTCCTATTCTTAAAACGTCAAAAATAAAATTGTTGGAGAGCTATTCTTTCTTTTATTGGGGTGAGCACTTCTTGTTTTATACTTGCTTTCGCTTTTCTCTAATAGTATAGTTTCACTACTCTTCCTACTGATTAATATTCTCTGGTAATGTTCAGTAACAACTGTTTCCATAAGGACATTACAGGGTTTCATTAGGGTTGTGGCAGAGATTGGAGGCATCCTTTTTGGGACTGCTGCTCTGACATAGACTTGGTATGGAGAGAATTATTTTTATATATTTATTGATATTGTTCAAACTTGTGTTTTATCATAATCTCAGACTTACAGACTTTCTATAATTTGTATGTGTCATGGTTTCAACAGTGGGTAGCGGACCCATTGTGCCACTACTGGGCTTACTCCGAGGGGACGTGACTAAGAGTTCTTTATGGAGCCTCTGATGGTAAGGATGGCTTAACCCTGATGGCCGGCAGGTGCTGAGAAAGATAAGGAGCATACACAGGTAAGGAGCACCTGACCAGCTAGGATACAGGCAGGAAAAACTGACAAGGTAACAGCAGGAACAACAGAAATAGCAAGGCAGAAACACAGACAAAGACCAAACATGAGTAGACTGACAAGTCTGCAGAAGAAGAAATCCCACTGAGGTCTGAAGCCCCAAAATTTTTTTGGGGGCATCCCCAAAAACCACCTACAGACTCAATAACTAGCCTGTAACCGGAAGTTTCCTGGACAGGAAGGTTCACAGGAAGAACAACTGGGGCACTAGGCAGGACAGAGGGAGAGGGGGCCATGAGCAGAGCAACAGAAGTGCAGGGCAGGACCAGCAGCTATGGGGGACACCAGAAACTGTAAAGGCACCAAGAAAACCTGCAAGTAAAGGCCAAGCAGCTTCCACACAAACAAAAGAAAAGCTCCCAGAAATAGACCAGCATATGGATAATTACTAAACGGGACAGTGAAGTCAGAGTCCATGACCTTATTCTACTGTCATGTTTTCAACAGCGGGTAGTGGATCCACTGTGCGACTACCAGGCTGACTCTGAGGGTGCGTGACTAAGAGGTTATCGGGTTCTTCACAGAGCCTTTGATGGTAAGTATAGCTTAACCTCAATGGCCACTAGGTGCGACCTCAGAGAGTCCCCGGCCGTGGCAACTGACCCCTGACAGGCCAGAAGCGCCAATACAGGCACCACACTGACACACGATGAACAGGAATACAACAGAGGCCAAGATACAGACATGGGATGGAGGTCAAGGGACAGACATAGGATAGAAAAAAAAAACAAGACATCTAGAACAGATAGGAGACCAAACATGACACAGAGAAGACATAAGATGGAGGCCAAGCATAGAAAAACAGTACAAGAACACTGCTCTGTTCTGCGGAGTAACTTACTACAACATGTGGTTATAGCAAAAGCAGAAATTGGTGCATGAAAAGGTTTACTTATTTTCTTGTAATAAAATATTTAAAAAGTCAGGGGGTTCCTGATTTTTTATTTCTTATTTTTTATAATTTATTTTATCTCTGTTTATCATATCTATATTTCTACGTATCTGTTTAACTATCAAAATGTTATATACATATGTGAAATCTAATTTTAAGTAGGATTTGCTTGAGCAAGTGAGTTGTCCAATCTATTCTTAGAAAGATCTGGTTCCCTAAATGGATATTTTACAGTATAAAACTAGGAGCTCCTGCACAAATTTAAACATGTAGGCATATGTTCCACTTTTGCAGTGTATGAATAATCCTTTGGGTAAATGGACTTGTTACTTTCTTAACTGTGTTACTTTTGTCTTTAGGGGAACTGTGAACATGGGCGACATGTCAGAAAAGAGGCGCTTCCACGCCAGTTTTAAGGTGCATTGTATAATGCGCCTGAATAAATAAACCTGCCAAAAATCTGACGTGTGGTATTCCTTGTATAGCATATTTAATGCGCCTAATTTAGGTGTATACCAAAAAAGGAGCATAGCATATCATTGCCAGCATATTTGATGCGCATTCAAAAGTGTCAAATGCGCCTAGTTTTTGTGTACCACAGTTTGTTTATATAGAGAATATGGCGTCAACAGTTTTTTTTTGGTGCAAAATACACCAAAAAAATGGTGCAGCCCTAATGGGACATGTACCCCTAAATTTATTGTTAATACATTCCTTATCTTAAATGAAATCGAAAAACTACATCTCATGTGTTAGGGGTTATTTTGTTATGTACAGACAGATCTAAAATGCTAGAATATATAGCCAAAATATTTTTTCATAACACATATACAATGTAATGTCATCTATTAGACTGTCTACACAGCAAAGGAATATCGTCAGATTTTATGCGGATACAGTATTTTGAATCCACTGAAAATCCAACAGTACCCTGTGCTGCATGAACAGAAATGAAAAATCTGTGCTGTAGTCTATACAGCACGGATTGTCTATGCTGTGTGGCTTTCATTTGTTTTAAAGAGCTGAAAGAACCTGTGAGCAGTATGGTAACAGTTTTACTGTAGAAATAGGCCTCTCTGTCATTTATCATTTTGATTTACAGCGTGGCCTTTATTTGTTGTGAGTGTGTGTGTGTCTGTTAAGTATTTCTTTTTTGGATAATGTCAGAGTCTTGCTAAAACAGTTAAAATGGCTGCTTAGCATCTCCTACAAATCCTATAAACCCCTTTAATAATTGTATTCAGGTAATAGTTTGAAAAAAGTCAGATCAGTTCTAATGCAAAGGTCAGTAACCAACACTCATGCGGAGTTGCCAGAAGTCACTGGGAAACAGCTCCTAAAGTTGGAGAGGACTGAGATATAATTTTAGGGTCTGTTCACATGGTAAGTTTTTCAGACGGATTTTCAGATGGTTTATGGATTTGAAAACTGTCTAAAAACCGACTGTTAACCCTCCCCGTAGACTGCAATAGAAAATCCATTCAGTAGTCTACACTGAACAGGGTTTAAGCCGGACGTTTTTTTACACAGCCGGCGTTCCGAAAAACTTTGAACATGCACAATCTTCTGCCCGTTTTTCAGGCAGAAGGTGTGCATTTCAATGGTTGAGGGAGACGGGTGAATTCGCAAACCGCGAACAGAGCCGTCCCCCAAAACCATGCAAAAGACGACAAAATAGCGTCTGGATTCTTAAGACAGAATCTAACCGATATTTTGTCACTGCCGTGTGGACGGGCCCTTAGGGTAAGTTCACATGGCTGAATTAGCATTGAATCCTCATCTGAAATCTGCACCTGTAAGGGCATGTTCACACGACGGATTTGGCCGCGGCCAAAACCGCGGCAAATCGCGTCTAGTTTATTAACATGGTTTCCTATGGCCGCGTGTTTGGCCGCGGCCCCGAAGCCCCGAAACCCGCGCGTGTGGAGAACTTTCCTGTCAATTCTTGACAGGGAGTGCTCTGCGGCGCGGCTTGCCCCCTGCTATAAATTTGCATAGGGGCAAACCCTCGGCGCAAGCTGCGCCCCAAACCACACCCCACCTGCGCCGAGACCACGCCCAGCACCCGCGCCGCAAACCCGCGGCCAAAACCGCTGTGTGAACATGCCCTAAGTGTTGATTTCAGATGAGGATTTGAGGCTGATTTTTAGAGGTAGATTTTCAGTCTCCTATACACTAAAATTTGAAGTGAGGATTCAGTACATAATCTGCCTCAAGAATTGACATGTCAATAAAAGGAAAACAGTGCCTAGTAAAATCAGTGCTGTGTGCACTATATAAAGAATGTAAGGCAGATTGCTAGCAGGTTGAATGCTGATTCTGAGGCAGATTCAACGCTGAATCCGTGCCAGAATCAGCGTCCTAATCAGGCTGTATGATCATATCCTAATGAGGTGGAAAAGTTAGCTGAAACCACTCAAATGCTTTCTCCCTCACTGAGACCAACTCTGTGCTGAATCACCTGAAAGTGCTATTGCCATATCGGTTGCTGAAACCAGTGCTAGACAGCAATGTTATTGGAAAAAGGAAGGATAGTGGCGTACATTTCTGTGTGGACTGCCAACATCTCAATGCCTGTGTGATGTTGGATGCAGATCTGCTGCCCAAAGTATCATATTGAAAGTCTGTACTGCTAAAAAGAGAGGAGACTGGAGAAGGGGCAAAGCTCAGACCACAAATTCTGGTTCTTGGAAACTAGTTGGTTCTTGTCTAGTCAGCAACTGCTTACATACAGTAGCTACAGCACAGACTCTAGAGACTTTCCGAACAACCAAAGTCACGTGCCGCAAATCATCTGGCCCAAGTTTAGTAAGTGACTGATGAATCAGCGTTACCAGTGCAGAGACTGTTGATTGTTCCATAGAGAATACAATTTAAACTGTTTGAGAAATTGGATTGTGACTATCAGTTGCCACTGTTGTGCTGGACAAAGTGTTGATATGAAATTCTTAAGTATTCTCGGGTGTGTTTTAATGACCAAGGACACTTATTACATTTGAATGCCTATCAAGGCAAAAATAAATCCTGTGATTTCTTGTGACTCACTGTCAGCTATTTTCACCCTCTCAATCTGCTGTCTCCACCTCCCTTTTTTCCACACTTTGATTTCTCTTCTGCAATCTCGCTCATTCTTGTTATTTCCTGCTCATTTGGTGGCGTTTAAGTCACTATTTTTTGTTTAGCATTGATTCAGAAATATCCTTACACCAAATGTCCTTTCCTTGTCATTTTCTAAAATCACAACATTAAAAGCTTTTCTACTTTATTGCTACATTTTCTCTCATTACAATAATTATAAAGTTTTGGGTAATGTCTGATTAAAGCATCTTTCAAACTCTGTATGAATCTGTAGTAGATTTATATTTTGCACTGTCTTTATGGAGGGGAAACAGGATTACCACATTTTACTTTGGAACTTGCGATGTATGTGAATATGTGCATAAATAATTCTTGTTTACTCTCCTGGATTTTCAAAGAATCTAATAATACATTGCAGATTTTCTGGACCATGATGGACACAGACAATAGAGGCCCCTGTGTGGGAACAGTGCATGGGCACCTTGATATCCAATGTGTTATTATTGAACTCCCTCTCTCCCTATACTTAAGTCTCTCTAGCAAGCCATCAGTTATTTGTAGGCATGTAGTTATTACCTTATCTACTTACCACATGGTGCACTACTTGTATGTCCACCACAGTTCTAGACTCCTTGCAGAGGAAACATCTCTCCCATAAAATCTTTTGGCAGCTGTGACTAGGGGCTGTTAACTATATATGCATTGGCTATCAATATAGGGATGCAGTCTATGAAAAGGGTTAAATACAAAACTATTACAAAATAATCTAAGGTTCTATACTGTTTTGTCATATTAAGATGTCAGTTTGCACTTATTGTCAGGGCTGTATTTACTATAAGGCACCTGAGGGTTCATGCCTGGGAAGGCAGTGTTAGGTACATAAAGATATATATACACTGTATACATATATATCTTTATGTACTTAACACTGCCTTCCCAGGCATGTACCCTCAGGTACTTGAAAAAATATGTTAGAGGCAGCGATAATCACCAGACCAAAATGCAATAAAATGTATTTACTTAATTTAAAAGCCAAAAAACTCACAAGCGATACAAGCGATCCCACTGGCAGGCAGACACCTCACCACCTCGGAACAAGCTTACGCGTTTCGGGTGTACACACACCCTTAATCATAGCATACTAATATAACATGATAACAACACTTATATAGCATACTTACTAAAATCATTAACACATTATCCAATCGTAGCCTTCCATGCCGGCGCGCCATCATTACCATGGCCAATGCTAGATAATGTTGAATCCAACATCCGGACCTGCGCATAAGCAGCACCGGATCCAAGAGTGACCTACTTCCGGGCATGCGCATAAACAACATCAAAGCCAGACCTGGCAACCACACAACGCATATCCGGTCATGTGGTAAAACGTCATGAATTCTAGAGCCAGGTAAATTACCTAGACTGCTGATACTGCGCCGTAAATCGAGGCCCGCTAGAACATATAATAAATATAAAATGACGTGTGAGACATTATGTGGGCAGTACATCTAGGAAGATGAAGGTGCGCTTCTTAGAACATGTAAACGATATAAGCAATACGTCCATTAGAAACAGATCCAATTTGTCAAATCATTTTAGGGAAAGGCACAACTCAGACCTAAAGGGATTGAAAATATCTGGAATAGAAAGGGTTATGCCGTTAATTCGGGGGGGAGATACCAAGTGGGCCCTCCATGATAGAGAGGCCTTTTGGATTCTCACCCTGAACACATCTGTGCCCTGTGGATTGAATCTTAGAAGGGAGCTGATGTTCCACTATTAATGAACCCTAAATTGGGAACTTGGGCCTTTGACATCTGTATTGCTGAATTGAATTTAAACTGTGCTCATTTTTCTCCAATCTGCATTTCAGGTTAATGTTTTATGTTAATTACCAATTGTTGCCGTGGAAATGTTCCATGCCGATGCTTTGCCTCACACGTCATTTTATATTTATTATATGTTCTAGCGGGCCTCGATTTACGGCGCAGTATCAGCAGTCTAGGTAATTTACCTGGCTCTAGAATTCATGACGTTTTACCACATGACCGGATATGCGTTGTGTGGTTGCCAGGTCTGGCTTTGATGTTGTTTATGCGCATGCCCGGAAGTAGGTCACTCTTGGATCCGGTGCTGCTTATGCGCATGTCCGGATGTTGGATTCAACATTATCTAGCATTGGCCATGGTAATGATGGCGCGCCGGCATGGAAGGCTACGATTGGATAATGCGTTAATGATTTTAGTAAGTATGCTATATAAGTGTTGTTATCATGTTATATTAGTATGCTATGATTAAGGGTGTGTGTACACCCGAAAGGTGCTGCTTATGCGCATGTCCGGATGTTGGATTCAACATTATCTAGCATTGGCCATGGTAATGATGGCGCGCCGGCATGGAAGGCTACGATTGGATAATGTGTTAATGATTTTAGTAAGTATGCTATATAAGTGTTGTTATCATGTTATATCAGTATGCTATGATTAAGGGTGTGTGTACACCCGAAACGCGTAAGTTTGTTCCGAGGTGGTGAGGTGTCTGTCTGCCAGTGGGATCGCTTGTATCGCTTGTGAGTTTTATGGCTTTTCAATAAAGTAAATACATTTTATTGCATTTTGGATTGGTGATTATCGCTGCCTCTAACATATTTTTTTCAAGTACCGTGTGGAGTGTGCCCTAAGGCTCTGGGCGAGGCGTGCAGATTACACCATCCATGCTGGATTATACTGGGGTGAGCTGACTGACAACTTTCTATTGACATGTACCCTCAGGTGCCTTATAGTAAATACAGCCCTGACCAGGGGCGTCGCTAGGCAAGTTTATTCGGGGCAAAAGCCCCGAACAAAGCTGCCTGTGCCCCGAGTCTCAGATCGCCGGCTCCAGGCTGCGGGCCTGCAGCAGCGACGTTCTATTGAGCTGTGTGTGCGGGCTCTGGATGCACACACAGCTCAGGATGGTTGCTAGGTGCAGGGAGGGAGGGAGGCGACTGCAGGAGATGACGGGGCTGAGGAGGGAGGAGGGGGCGCCGGCTGCTCACACTGCCAGAGGCAGGAAGATCCGGGGCACAGCACAGTGAGTGGCAGTGAGAGGCTCCGCCCCCTGCTATGATCTCCGGAGCTTCTCCTGCAGCTGCATGGCCCTGTCCTCTTGGCTTCAGCAGCAGCAACTCCCACAGGTACCCACATCCTGGAGGTCTCCAGTGAGTGAGGATCCTCACTGTAGGGACCAGGAAAACAGAGTGTAACAGGACTGAAATAACATCTTCATGAATGTAAACTGTACTGAGTGTGTGTCTGTGTGTGTGTGTGTCTGAGTGTCTGTGTGTGTGTCTGAGTGTCTGTGTGTGTGTCTGAGTGTGTGTGTGTGTCTGAGTGTGTGTGTGTGTCTGAGTGTGTGTGTGTGTGTGTCTGAGTGTGTGTGTGTGTGTCTGAGTGTGTGTGTGTGTCTGTGTGTGTGTGTGTGTGTGAGTGTCTGTGTGTGTCTGAGTGTGTGTGTCTGAGTGTGTGTGTCTGAGTGTGTGTGTCTGAGTGTGTGTGTCTGAGTGTGTGTGTCTGAGTGTGTGTGTGTGTGTGTGTGTGTGTGTCTGAGTGTGTGTGTCTGAGTGTGTGTGTGTGTCTGAGTGTGTGTGTGTGTCTGAATGAATATATGTTCACACTGCGTAAATTGCGGGGCGCATTTCTCCGCGTATTTGCGCTTCAATACGCCAGACATGCGCACCGCAATTACGGTAATTCATAGTTCTCCTAGAGACCTATGGATTACATGTCGTATTGTATGCACAGGGGGAGCAGCGCGTGATTCCAAAACACACAGCGTATTGCGGTGTGTACCATACTCGCCGCAATAAGCCGTGTGAACATAGCCAAAGGACCCGGGCCCCGGATGTATTGGGACCCTAGCAACGCCCCTGGCCCTGACAATAAGTGCAAACTGACATCTTAATCTGACAAGACAGTATAGAATCTTAGATTATTTTGGATCATTAAAACAAGTTAAAACATTTCAAAGCTACTGCAAAGCTATTTTATATAGTTGCAAACCTCATTCACACTTATATGTATTTATACAGCACATTCACATGTGTGGTGGTCTTTAGCTCTGCTGATCGCTGCTTTGGTAAGCAGAATGGCACAAACTTAACTCCAACTCCAGGGAAGTAGTTTTATTGAGGCACAGGTTATACAAGATAGCACAAAACAAATGAAAACCTCAGGCTGTCTAGCCACTACCTACACATATACTGTCCCTCTCTAACATGTGGTCCCACCATTTATGTTTTTTGCTATAAAAAATCTTCTTTGATTTATTCTGGTGTTGTATCTTTTCTGTTTAGACTCCTAAGGGTTAATACTCACCGGTTCAGTCTACCAACTGGCAATATAGAGTGAAGTTGTATGATGTGTTGTAGTGCTATGAGTAAGAGTCCATACAGTGACTCAAAATGTGTAAGATGTGCTCAAATGTTTTTCTACCTTTTTATGTCCTTTTTAAATGGGAATGAAATAAACTGCATGATTTTTTAAGGAAACAACTTTCATGAGTGCTGGGTCCAATATGAATACAGTTTATCTTGGCAGTACCAATGTGTGTCTACACAACAGCTAAACCAAAGGAGCTGCAGATGTGGATTGGTTAGGTGAGCAGTGTTTCTTTTTCATGTATACTTCTATGAATAGTAGGTGTTTTACCTCTTCTCATTGACTGCATAAATAGCTATATATGCAGCTCTTTTATCCTAACAAAGTTTCTGAATTGGATTATAATACATCTCATATGGATAATGTCACAAACACTGAACTCCTTATCAGTATGATTTTTTGTTAAAGAGCTATGGTGTTCTTTTCGGACAACACGGATTCAACTCAGGGTGGAGAGTTATATGATATTATTCTAGACATGGAAAGTACTTTAATACCACAGTTGCATATATTGTAGGATTCCACTATATTTCAAAGGTGTATTGATAGAAACAAGGTCTTTGCATACAAATATTTCTCACAGTCACCAGGGATAAATAATTTAACTGATTTAATTAATTGTCAAAAATGAACTAGACAAATTGTATGATAACAGCAGAAGCAGTTTGTGAAAAATTAAGTACAACCTTACCGCTTATATAGAATCAAGAGGGTAAGTAGCAGCAGGGTGCTGCTAATCGAATGCCCTCGATCAATTGATCATGAGCAAGTGTGATCACCTCTATAAAAGCATAAGTTTTGTGAGTTTACTATTCTAGAGCATTCAGCCATGTGTTAGCACAATGCCAAGAGGAAAAATATCCCCAAGGATCTTAGAGAAGCACTTGTTGCTCCCCATCAGTAAGGGAAGGGTTATAAGTCTATTTCTAAACAATTTGAAATCCATTACTTTACAGTGAAAAACATTATTTGCTAGTGGAAAACATTTAAAACAATTGATAATTTTCCCAGGAGTGGATGTCCCAGAAAATTCACCTATAGATCAAATTGCAATGCTCGGAGAAAAAAACAAAACACAAGCTACATCTCATGCTCTACAGGTCTCAGACAACATGTTAAACGTTCAAGTTTATGAGAGTACAAAAAGACAAATGTCACGTTTTAGCAGGCTAGAATGCTGGGTATTGGTGTATCCTCTGTGATCACCGTGGGCAAAGATGGTACAGCAATAGAGACCATGCCAGGAAGTGGAGTCTAAGGTGTCCTCGGTCCTCACTGAAGCCCGCCGCAAGGGTGGAAAGACATCGCTACGGGGAACCCCCAGGATGCTACCACTGAAATAGCTACCTGCGGTGACAGCCAAAGTGCAGGACAAGGACACCGAGTACTAGCTGAGATGATGGGTCACAGCAGGTATAGTTGTAGATGGGTAACAGTTACCAGGTAGGTAGCAGACTGGTACAGCGGCAGATAATCAGCAGTAGTGCAGATAGCAACTAGTGCTATGCAGGAACAACAATGAGCAGTACTTAGGTACCCGCAGGGTTAACACGAGGTTAACACAGGTAAACAGCAGCATGCAGGAAACAGGAATTCAGCTCTATGAGGAACATCAATGAACTGACACTGAGGCAGGGGCAAGAAGTTCCGTTGTAGCACCAGGTGTCACAGGTTATTGGCCAGTTAATTGGGACACTTTCCTTTTGAATATTCAAGCAGTGCCATACGTGCACAACAGAGGACGCTTGTGTGCGCACAGGATATCAGGGAGCAGGAGCGAGGATAGGTGAGCTACACCTAGCAGCAGCAGCTGCTGCCTTGACTGGGGTGCTCAATACAGCATGGACAAGAGCCGGGACAGGTGAGTATAATGAGCAATGAATAGCAGATACAGTTTGCACCGCGACACCCCCAGAGGGGGCCACAGCAGGAATTGCAGCTGGGACATGGGCATTTCCCAGTCCTAGTCAGGGGCGGCGGTGTGAGCCGTGACAAGTATGGCTTGTTTTGAAGGTTTCCAAGGTTTTCTTTCTAAAAGAACATGGCAGCACGACTTGAGTTTTTAAAGTTGCATCTGAACAAACTACAAGAGTTCTCAAACAATGTCCTTTACAGGTGACAGGTGAGCCCAGTAAATAGCGCCATGGTTGGCAAAAACTAAAAACAGCATATCGGGAAAAAACTTAAGGCAACATATATGAACGGGGCTGCGCCAGAATTCTGGCCTCAAAAAGCTGTAGTGGACCAGTTCTATAGATGTATGAACAGGCGTACTCCAAACGTTGGGGTAATAAATGCCTCGGTACCGCGCCAAAGACACATTTTAGCGCGCCAAAGTTTTGGGGCGTTCTGGGGCGTGTCGCACCACATTAGCAGAAGTAGACCCATTTATGATTCTTTGACGCCAAAACTTTGGCGCAGAACAGTTAGAACAGCCAGACCAAGTTAAAGGTGATCTGCCTGAACCTGAGTTGTTGTATTGGCAGTAGACTGCACCTGTATGTATGAACTGCAGAAGAACAGGGTCATACATTCTGGCACAGTCTATACTACCTAAAAGCGATTTATAACTGGTCCATCGGCACCAGAATTCATACTATGAAGAGTAATTATTTGGGCTTGTTTTGCAGCCACAGGACCTGGGCACCTTGCAGTCATTAAGTCAACCCTGAACTCCCCAAAGTTTCCTAGAGTCAAGTGCAAGGCCAACTATCCAACAGCTAAAGCTTGGCTGAAATCTGGATATGCAACAAGACAATGATCCCAAGCATGCCAGCAAATCTATTACAGAATAGCTGAAAAAGAAAAACATCATGCTGTGCAATGGACCAAAGTCAAGACCTCAACCCACGGAGAATGCAGGGGCAGGACCTTAAAAGACCTGTGCATAAACAACTGGCCAAAAATCTCCATGTGAAGCAATATTGTAAAGAAGAGTGGGCCAAAATTATCCAGAGCAATATAAGAGACTGATATGGGGATGCAGTAAAAAGTTATTTAAGGTATTTCGACAAATTTTCAATGTATGGGGTAATTAATTTGGCTGTTTCATTTCGGCTTTATTTGTGTAAATAAATAATGACAATATCTTTTGTGTTCTTGTTTATTTGTGTTTGAACTTACCTAATAAAAGACTTTATAGAGACCAGATGTTTTATTATGTCCTTAAAGGGGATTTGCCAACAGACCAAGTACTGACCTCTGTTCAGCATGAGAGAAAGATGTAAACAAATCACGCTGAGTCATGAAGCTGCAGTGGAGAGAGGGAGGGGGGAGTGAGGAATCTAAGTGAGCGTCTCAAAACTTAAGTAAACTAATAAACAGTACAACAGTGGATTCAAAACAGCAAGACACAGAGCCTCAGACCGCACTGTCAGGAGAAACCTTATCTGCTAAGCAGCTTATGTAATGTAAACAAATCACGGAGCTGACAGAGACGCACACAGACACACACAGCCAGAGCACAGAGCCTGCATAAGGGGATCCTGTGACATGGTCACTCAAATAATCAAACTATAACTTGTGAATTCTGTATACAAAAGAGAAAACCTATTCTAAACAGCAGATTGAAAGCTTCTTCATCAGATAAAGCAGGGATCTAATAACACTACAGCTAGTTATTCTGTATACAAAAGAAAACCTATTGCTACCCGGTGCCTTAAAAGACCATTCATTCTGCCTGTCATCAGATAAGAGGTGATTCACGAAAGCGCGGCCTTTCAGCTCCTGGGTCGTGACTAGGGGAAGCTTTGAGGTAACCAAGGGGGATTGAGAAATGCTGTAGCTCTGAGTTTTCACTTTTTTTAATCACATATATTTAGAAAAGTGATTAAATACCCATTTTGGAGGTTCCCACGTCAACATTACATGGTGGCAAAACCTCTTTAAGTAAAACCATAGAATTCAAAGAGAGTATACTTTCTTTTTCTCATGACTACATAAGGTTTGTTGCTATACATAGTTTGCTTGATCATATTAATGGAATGTTACACAATTATGTTAGGGAAATGCATAAATAACACTTCCATAGCATATTGCTTTCAGTTGGTAGCTGGGCAAATTAATAATTAAGAAAGATAGGGGAATACTTATCTTGGTGGTTCATTGTCAGCCAAGAACACGTTTACACACTGTGACATAAATTTACATGTCACCAGTGATCTTGTTGACAGCTGTATAGGTATGTTCACACTGCATTTTTGGACACTTATACAAAATGCCTGCAGAACACTTCATATAGACTGTGATTTTACTCAAATGTTTTTCAGCAAATACTAAAGTATAGGAGGAAGAAATCTTCCTTTGGCAGTCTGCATTGTTTCGTTATTATAATTCCATACTTTGTTTTCTTGTCATGTGATCAACTTTGTGTTTTCCTGCTAATATACACTGTATGTGAAAATTCCTGTGTTCCATTCCATGTTTTCTTGTTCATATACAAGGAAATCTCTCGATTAGTGTCATTATGCTATGAGTAAGGGCCATCTTTAGTGCCTGAAATTCATAACTATTTTATGTCTCTTATACTTCCAAAATAAAGAAACAATTTTTATATGAGATGGCAGAGGATTATAAGTAACAGGAGGATACCATTTTCTACAGTTGATTATCGGTGTTATCCAACACTGCTCTGTGCTCCTCAACAATTGCAGCAGGTGAACTGGGACTTGAATTGCTCCATTCAGTCACTATGTGGTGGTGATATGTGGTCATGTTGTGGTGGTATTTTTCAGCCACTATATGGTGATGATATGTGGTAGAATTATTCAGCCACTATTAAATGGTGTTATATGATCTAGGTGTGGCCGTATTTGGTCTTCATGGAATTATTGGTAAGATTGGCCTTGGGATTCTGGTTTTGTGTAAGGGCGTTATTTGGTAAATTACTATTATTTAGTGTTTTTGACATAGAACTTTGTGCTATAGCCTTTTGTATGTTTTATTTATATAAAATATATCATTGAGTTGCATACATCTTTATAGACCTTTTATATTTACCATCTGTTGTCATGGTGCTTCAGCTCCGCTACAATTAGGTGAAGGGGACTCAGAAACACCAGCGCCCCATCTTGATTACAGGATCGTGTGATGATGTTACTAGGCGGGGGGAACAGGCAGGTGGCAGAGGCAGGGAGGCAAAGTACAGTAGTTTTGGGGTGGACACTGTGACAGAGCGACTTTAAGTCGCAGGTTTCGGTAACGGAGTTGGTTGCAGCAGAAGGTCTGCAACATGTGTGCCATTGAGGGGCCAGGTCTCAGTGGGGAATGACAGTTGTTTGAGGTCTGTAATGCTAGATTACTGACACGTGTAGTAGCTGTTAGTATGGCTGTGATACGGCTACGTATGGGCTGGCTTTCCGGAATGGGTATAATAATGGGTGGGAGGCCATACCCACGTTCCAGGTCCAGGATTTACCAAGTTTTTAAAAAGACTGGTCCTACAGAAAGACAGGGGGTGTGATTGCTGCCTACTGTTTGGAGCCACAAAGGAGCTGGCGAGAGAAGGCTAACACTGAGGAAGCCTGTATTGGGTATGGTAACTGTATTGCTGGGTATAGGTGGGGCTGGGCAGTAGGTCCAGGCCATGAGGGACTCTACATGTTCAGTTAGTTTCTGGATGGCCAGGGTTTGATTTGTTTATTTGTTGCTGTAAAACTGTGCTTAAGAATAAAGCTGGCTGAGGCCAGTTTTTATTAAAAAAAACCTGGTGTAGGAGTTTTAGTGTGCCAATATTTACCTCAGAAAGCGATTCTGTGAGCTGAATGACCCTTGGGTTGATCTAAGATGGCAGCCAAATATGAGTGAGGTGTCACAGCTCCCAGAATCAACTCCTCTGGTGGGCTTTAGGCACCTTAGTCTGACACTGCCTGCGGTCACATGTGATTGCGGGGTCTGGTGACTGCAGAGACCGATAAGTCTTATCAGACCAAGATCAGTTGTGTATTTCACCTGTAACTGGGGCTAATATATCAGCCCCTGTTACAGGGGAAATCAGCAAAAAGAAAAGGTGTTTTTTCCAATCATGTTTTTATAAATTTTTTTGAAGAATAAAAAGCAACACAAAACATGGAAGAGACCCGCGAATATCCACACAATGTCACTACAACATCCATTACATTACATAAGGTATCAAAATACATGACAAAAAATTAAAACGGGGGGATAAAAATTTGATATATATTCACAAAGTAGTACACCCCTCAATTTTATATTCATTTTATCTTTTCATGCACACACTGCCTTAACTCTCTTGGGCGGATTTCCAAAAAAGCTCACGGGTTTTGCACCACGGAATTTCCTTTTTCCACCCCCCATGAAAAACATAGAAGGTGGATGTTATAGATCTTGCGCTTCCCCCCTTTCTTTTGAGATCCCACAGATGCTCAAAAGGGTTTTGGCCGGAGACATCTTGGGCCCTCCGCACCTTTACCCCATTTTCTTTGCATGGGATGGTCATCGGGGGTGTGTTTTGGGGTTGTTATCAGTTTGGGAAAACTGCCCTCGGCTCAGTTCCCAAAAAAGGGGGGATATGTTTTGCTTCAGTATGTCACAGCACATGTTGGCATTCAATGAACTGTAGCTCCCCACAGCTGGCAGGACTCATGCAGTCCCAAACCACGAAGCCCCCACTACCATGCTTGACTGTAGGCAAGACACACTTCAGTTTGTACTCCCACACTGGTTGTGCCACACACACTTGACACCATCTGATCCAAAAAAGGTCTCATCAGACTATAGAACATGGTTCCAGTGATCCATGTCCTTAGTCTGTTTGTCTTCAGCAAACTTTTTGTGGACTTTCTTGTGCATAATTTTTTGAAGAAGCTTACTTCTGGGATGAAAGCCATGCAGACAGCGTATGGTCTGTGCACTGACAGCCTGACTGCCTCCCTGTTTAACTTTTGTCTTGAGGTGCCATGTTAAACTTCCAGTGACCAGCAAGAGAGAGTATGTGAGTAATAACAACAAATTTACCACACCTGCTCCCCATTTACACCTGAGACCTTGTAACCCAAATAAGTCACATGACACCATGGTAGGAAAGTTGCAAATTGGGCACTTTTGTCACCAGTGGTTTAGACATTGATGTCCAGCTCACCTGGAGATCAGAATAAGATCTGTCAAGAGCATAGTCTACAAAATGTAAAACATTTAAGCATGCCTACCAGTCAGGATCGTTATCTGTGAGTTGATATTCTAGATACCAAGTGTTAAGACCAAAACATTGCTTAAGTTTGTTTTGATGTGAGCTGAAAGTAATGAAATAAACTTTTCCCACAATTAAAAGAAAAGGTTTTGTAAAAAATGTCCCCCAAAGATTTTTTCTGACCTTACAGGGGGAACAGTATGTAAATTAATAAAACAAAATAAAAACACAGAAGATAAAAAAGACATCCCAAGCCAAATCTTTAGCTCCACCCCTGACGACCCTAACATTTTATATCGCCTTTATATGAATTCCGGTTAAACAAAAAAGTGACAAAATTTTAAAAACCTTTAAATTTTTGGAACCATTTTTGTTTTTAAAAAAAAAATTTTCAAATTTTTAAAAAAGGGAAAAGACTGTTTTATATTTTCCCAAAAAAAGAAAGGGTAAAAATTTATGTAAAAATAAAAAGCCTTACTTTATTAAAAAAAGGGGAAAAAAAGTGAAGAGTAGCAAAACCCAAGTGTGAAAAAGCGTTAAATCTTTGGGAAACCCCAAAAGTTTTTAAAAAAAAGGGAAAAATGTAAAAAGAAATTTGGGGTTTTTTAAATAAAAGCCAGCACACAAAATAGGGGGAAGGAAAATTTTTCTTATCCCAAAAAATTCCCTTTATTCAGATCCCAAAAAATTTATAAAAAGGCGACTGTTTTGGATTTAAGTTTTCGGAAAAATTTGCCTTTTTAAAATTAAAGCGTGGTAAGAAAAATTTTTTGAACATCCCCTTTTAAAACTAAAGTCTTTTTCCCCTTTAAAATGGGAGAACGGGCCGGGATTTCTCCCTTCTCTGATACTATAAGATTTTTCCATATTCTTTTCTCTTTTTTCGGGTGTTTCCAACTTTTTCCCTACCAGTGACTTAATTAAAAAAAGGTTTCATCTGACTAAAAACTTTAAATCGGGATACAGTCACATTCTATATTTTTTGGGTATCTGAATAAAATAATTTTTTCCCATAAAAATTTTTACTTTCACTTATTTTGTGTGATGGGTATAAAATTTTATTTGGGAAATTTTGGGGTTTTGCAATACCCTTTTTTCCGTGCCAGTGAACACATTTTTAAACAGTGTGCTGAGCAATACAGTTGAAAAAAAAGTAAAGGGGTGGCAGTCAGGGACTGGTAAATTGTGATGTGATATGTTACAGCATGGGGACCCTTTTATTTGGGGAAGGGAAGGGGAAATTTACCCTGCCCCGAGTGAAATTTTTGCCCAGGGAAAAAGGGGCCTGGTTGCATTTCTCATTTTTGCACCTATTTCAGTCAGACTTCTGGCCTTCTAAATCTCATTGCAGTAAATCTTCAAGTGCCATTTTATTGTCCAGAGCATACCTTCTCCATATGTAGGCTTTCAAAATCATGTCCCAACCCATACATTTTGACAAATTAATAGGGTCCCCTTTGTCTTCGGGGCTGTCCAATTTTTTAGGCTGTTTAAAGAAAACCCAGGGGGGAGAAAGTGGGAAAATTGGTTTAGGGCCCCTGGAATGTGGGACTGCTTTTCAGAGTGAGAGACAGAGAAAAAGGGGGGAAAGAAAAAAGAAAACAGTGGGAAAAGGCTTTTGCAAATCATTTTCCCTAGCTGGTTAGGTTTGGGCCCCCCAAGATTTAAAATTTCCACTTTGGGTCTTTTAAACGCCCCAGTCCCACCCCTGTGGGGTTTATGTAAATACAGTTGAAAACCCGAAAATTTACATTTTTTAAAATATATAATAAGACCATGAAAATTTTTCTCACATCCCGAAAATTTGGAAAACGAATAAAACCTTTCCCATTTTAGGTCACTTAGGATTACCAAAATTATTTATATTTGCCAAATACCAGAATAATGATAGAAAGAGAATATTTTAAGGCATGTTTATTGCTTTCTGCAAAGTCAAAAGTTTACATACAATAGGATTACTATGCCTTTAAACAATTTGGGGCAGCCCATATGATGATGTCATGTCTTTGGAAGCTTCTGATAGGCTTATTGTCAACAACTGAGTCAATTAGTCACACCTGTGGATACATTTTAATTCACACCAGAAACACACTGCTTCTGTGTGTAACATCATGGGAATGTCTAAAGAAATCAGCCAAGACATCAGGAAGAGAATTATGGACTTGCACAGGTCTGGTTCATCCTTGGGTGCAGTTTCTTAGATCTCTGAAGGGGCCTCGTTATTGTACAAACAATTATATGCAAGTACAAAAAAGATGGGAATGTCCACCCATCATCCCTGCTCAGGAAGGAGATGGGTTCTGTGTCTCAGAGATTAACGTGCTTTGGTCCAACATGTGCATATCAAACCCAAGAACAAAAGCAAAATACCTTGTGAAGATGCTTGCGGAAGCTGGTAAGATTGTTTCATTATTCACACTGAAACGAGTACTGTATCAACATAGCCACTCTGCCTGGAAGAAGCCATTACTCCAAAAGAAACATATAAAAGCCAGATTAATGTTTGCATATGCACACAGGAACAAAGACCTACATTTTTGGAAATATGTCCTGTGGTCTGATTAAACTGTTTGGCCATAATGACCATTGTTATGTTGGGAGGAAAAGGGAGAAGCTTTGAAGCCTAAGAACACCATCCCAACTGTGAAACACAGGGGTGGCAACATCATGTTGTGGGATTGTTTTGCTACAGAAGGGACTGGTGAACTTCACAAAACAGATAGCATCATGAGGAAAGATTATTATGTGGCAATACTGAAGCAACATCTCAAGACATCAGCCAGGAAGTTAAAGCTTGGGTGGAAATGGGTCTTCCAAATGGACAATGACCCGAAGCATACTGACAAACTCGTTACAAAGTGGCTTAAAGGGGTTTTGCCACAATCTAATGTTGACATGGGATCCTCCAAAATTGGTATTTAATCACTTTTCTAAATATATGTTATTAACAAAAGTGAAGCCTCTGAGAGCTACAGCATTTCTCAGTCCCCCTTACTTACCTGAAAGTTAGACACGACCAGAGGAGCTGACAAGAGCCAAGAGGCCGCGCTTGCGGGAAACACTTCTTATCTGATGACAGAGAACATGACTGAGCTTTCAAGGGGCTGTGGAGAAAGTGCAGTGTTTTGAGTTGCCTTTTATTGAGAATCCCCTGTTGTAATGTTATTATTTGAGTTAGGTTTTGAGACGCTCCCTTATTCCTCACTCCTTGCCTCACCCCCCTCCCTCTCACCCCTGCAGCATTCATGACTCAGCATGATTTGTTTATATTCTACTCTGTGCTGATAAGGAGGTAAATAACTCACATTCTGACAAAACCCCTTTAAGGATAACCAAGTCAGTGTTTTGGAGTGGCCATCAAAAGCTTGATTCTCCCTATTGAAATTATGGGCAAAGCTGAAAAGGGGTGCCAGCAACTACAAACATGGTCGTTACCCCAGTTTGTCGGGGTTTGGGGCCAAAATTCCCCTCCAATATTGTGAAAGCGGGGAAGGAGATCCAAAATGTTTGCCCAAGAATACAGTTTAAGGGCGCTCCCAAATACTAATGAAATTTTTGTATACTTTGACTTTTGCAGAAATAATAAAAATGTTAAAAAAAATTCCTCTCTTATTCGGCATTGGCAAAATTTTAAAAAAAATTTGTGGAAATCCTATTGACCTAAAAGGTAAAGTTTATTTGATTTCAGTCAGACATTGAGAAAAACAAGCTTTATGTGTCTTTTATATAGTGTATGTAAACTGATTCAGTTTTGCATTTTTTGGGGCATATGAAATTGGGTTTTTTTAAAAACATTTGACAAATAGGAAATAATATTTACTTCTGTAGTCTGACACTGTAAAGAGATATTGAGGAGTAAGACTGTTTTTAAATGTAACTTTTTATGCTGTGGTTTTTTATTCTAAAAGGATGGTTTTATCTTCTCTCTTCCTTTTTTTTTTATCTTTTTTGTAACCTTAGTAAAAATTCCTTTTATCTCGGCCTTCTCTTGCCTTTCTCCTTGCATTTGTATGAACTTTAGCTGTAAATAATGGAAACTAGATCAAAGTTAGGTTATCTGCTATCTGCAGAGTAGAAAATGCATCAGCTACGTCCATTTATTATTGATTGCAGGCAAGTGCAATGCTTTAGCTATCATATTGGTGAGGGCACATGTTATTTTCTTGCAGCACAGAAAGAACCACAAATTACTTTAAACTTTTAAAGTTATAAATACGCGGTTCCTACATATTTTCCAGCTTAGACGTTACTATGTGATGATTGTTCCAAACCAAAAATTTCCATTGTTAATTAAAAATGTCCACAGATGGACTTTCTCGGTTACACACTTATCACATTTAAAACCAAGTCTCCTTTTTATACATACCCCACTTTGGTACTACAAAAAGACCCCTTAAAGGGATGGACCAGTTTATTTTAAAATTACATTAAGTTGCCCACTCTTAGTTTATTTTAAAATTACATTAAGTTGCCCACTCTTCTGTTTACTCTGTCTTCTTCTAAATAGGATGTCACTGTTGCGGCAGTCGCTGATTGACTGAAGTGGTCACGTGTCTCTACTTAAATCACCATTTGGAGTTGTTCACCTCCAAACAACAATAGATGAGAGTGGCACATGACCTCTGTAGCCAATCAGTGGCTGCAGTTATGATGTCCTGTTTGGAGGAAGACAGAAAGTGAACAGAAGACCAGGGAGAGGTGAAGAGGAAGGTGGAAGCATAGATTATTTTTATTTCATTGGGAAGATGTACTTTAGTATTTAATTTTGAAATAAACTGGGCAACCCATTTAATTCTCCTTAAAACTGTAGTCACAGGTAGAAAACAGATTCATTCTGCCAAAAAAGTATGGGGGGACAAAGGCTTTCAGGTAAACGAGGGGAGGGAAGGGAGAAAAAATCCATGTCTTGTCGTGACATGCTGTTTAATGTCGATGCAGCATATCAACATTAACCAGTTCCTGACCAAGCCAGCTTTAACCCTCCTTCCTCACCAGGCACAATATCATTTTCTTCAGAATGCATGGATTTGAACACTAGAATGATTTCACCTCTTTCTTTTTTTTTTTCTTTTTTCATTATATGGAAAAGTTTATTTTTTGTATTTTTTTCATTGATTTTTTGACTTTTTTAAATTTTTTTAACGGAAAGTGATGCTAAAAGAAGTTTTGTAATTGGGTCCCCCTTTGCCAAAACAGGACTTTATATACAGTGGGTACGAAAAGTATTCAGACCCTTTACATTTTTTACTCTTTGTTTCATTGCAGCCCCTTTTGGTAAGTTCCAAAAAAATTAATTTTTTTTTGCCCATTTAAGTACATCTGCCCCCCCCAAAATTTGGGGGAAAAGAAACCAAAAATGTAGATTTTTTTGCAAATTTTTTAAAAAAAAAAACTGAAAAATTTCACTTTTGGTCTTAAGTATTCAGACCCTTTGTCGTATTGGTAGAGGACCCTTTTGAGCTAGTACGCCATGAGTCTTCTTGGAAAGTTCAACGTTTTTTCTGGATTTGGGGGTTTCCCCTTTTCCCTTTTCCTTAGATCCCCTCCGTTCCTCGGGTTTGGGGGTGAACGTTGGTGGACAGATTTTTAAGTCTCTCCAAAAAAGCCCCAATTGGGTTTAGGTCAGGTATGGGTGGGGGAGTAAGAAAAGGACGGAGTTGTTTTGAGCCACTACTTTGTTATTTTAGCTGTGTGCTTAGGGTCATTGTCTTGTTGGAGGATGAACCTTCGGCCCAGTCTGAGGTCCAAAGCACTCTGGAAGAGGTTTTTATCTAGGATATCTCTGTACTTGGCCACATTCATCTTTCCTTCAATTGCAACCAGTCGTCCGGTCCCTGCAGCTGAAAAACACCCCCATAGCATGATGCTGCCACCACCATGTTTCACTGTTGGGATTGTATTGGGCAGGTGATGAGCAGTGCCTGGTTTTCTCCACACATACTGCTTACAATTAAGCACACTTTGTCATAAAGTCCCGACTGGTGGAGGGCTGCAGTGATAGTTGACTTTGTGGAACTTTCTCCCATCTCCCTACTGCATCTCTGGAGCTCAGCCACAGTGATCTTGGGGTTCTTCTTTACCTCTCTCACCATGACTCTTCTCCCACGATTGCTTAGTTTGGCTGGATGGCAAGGTCGAGGAAGAGTTGTGGTCGTCCCAAACTTCTTCCATTAAAGAATTATGGAGGCCACTGTGCTCTTAGGAAACTGGAGTGCAGCAGAAATGCTTTTGTAACCTTGGCCAGATCTGTGCCTTGCCACAATTCTATATTTACTATTTTGCCATAGGCAAACTTAAACTCTATCAGTTCTCTATCTATTAAACACTAAAACGTAACTTTTATTATATCTAACTCTTAACCTCTATACACACTATTTAAAAACCTGATCTCTATCCTCATCATTTAACCCTTTTTGCTTCTGAAAGAGGGAATAACTCCCTTTCTATCTTTTGGAAGTAGTTTTGTTGCAGGAAGAGGCAAGATGGATACACAGACTCAATACATTGAAACCTAAAGGCCTAAATGAAGGCTTTTCATTTTCGGCATTTATTTGATCTTGCTGATTCCTATATATAATTTTTGAAGAAAACATGATATATGTGATTATTTTGGTCAAGTGGATATAGACGTTGAATATATGACTATGGAAGCATCAGAGTTCATATATGTGTTTCCCCCCCCCCTCCCTCCCTCCCCTTTCCCCCTCCCTCCCCCCCCTTTTGCCTCTACGTTTTTCCTCATTGTCCCGGGGTCCTGTAATGATGACAGATATTCATCACGTGAGGCCACGGTTTCTATTTAACAAATAGGGATGCATGTATATTGCTTTTGCAAGGGACTATTCATGTATGTACTCATGTATGTAGAGATTTATTGTTCCTGCTTGCGGCGCTGGTCTAGTGCGAGGCGGATTGCAGCTGGATGTGGTGGAATTTGAGTATACTGGAGTTCTTACATGCTCCCATTGTATATGGTGGATTGAATGGCAAAGCTGTGACCTTAGGAGAGAATCTTCAATGGGGAACTTGTGAGGTCAGACGTGGGAGGGAGGGGGACTAGCATAGAGCCTACAGGTATTATTAAATGAGTATGAAATTACATGTGAAAGAGAAGTATTTTTATGAATATAGTCTTGAGACAATACTATACAATGCAGTGGAACATGTATTTAATGGGCCTGCAGCTCATTGGAATGAATATGCATATTCCCATACATAGGAGAAGAGTTTATGGGAAGATAATTTGACAGTGGTCTATTTTTACAGTGGAGTTTATATTCCCAATTTAATATGCATATTAGATATTGAAGAGAAGGGGCTTATGGGAATTGACAAAGATGGCAGTGTGCTGTGTAATGTGATACCTAATCTGCTTGGTTCATTCTGGGTGAGGCACGCAGTTGCAATAATATGAGAGAAGTGAGATAGAAGCCCATCACAGTCAGGGCTGAGGTGTTTGTTGGTGCAGTGCATTGGCACGGGCTGTACGGTAAGATGGGGCGCAAGCCCGTTATGGAGATGGCGAATTTGACTGAAGGTTGTTGTCATGAGGGGATGGTGGCAGCTTTAGCAGGAAAATGTTATGAGTGTGCGCGCGCGGAAGGGGGAGTGGGCTTTTTTGGGGAAATTCTCTGATGGCTAATGGTGAGCACGAATGGGTGTTTAACTAACATGATATAAAAGAAGTGAGCTTAGACCATGTGATTCGGAACCTTAAGTTTTGATAAAGCCAGGTTAGCTGGGAAACAATGTCGGCGAGGTCAGGCATGAGTTTAAATTGTGATCTCTCACCCCTGTCTACAAGTGTACCTGCTGCAGGGGCGGGGTCACAAGGGGGCCTTATTTGTTCTGTGTCTATTTAGATTAGGGACGACTGCCCAAGTAGTTGGCTTGGGATCCCTTAATGAAGCTAGTACTTTGCTATAGATAAAGGGCTCTCCTGTTAATAGGTTGGGGTTCCACCAGACTTGGGTGATAGAAAGGGAGTTATTCCCTCTTTCAGAAGCAAAAAGGGTTTAAATGGGTGAGGATAGAGATCAGGTTTTTAAATAGTGTGTATAGAGGTTAAGAGTTAGAAAATAAATAAAAGTTAGTTTTAGTGTTTAATAGATAGAAAAAAACTGATAGAGTTTAAGTTTGGGCCCATGGCAAAATAGTAAATATAGTGATCAAAAGTCACTCTTTGTTCTCTTGTGAGATTCCCAATTTTTTGGAGATTTTGCCACAATTCTGTCTCTGAGCTCCTTGGGCAGTTCCTTAGATCTCTATTCTCATGTGCTCTGACATGCACTGTGAGCTGTGAGGTCTTATATATACAGGTGTGTTACTTTCCTAATCAAGTCCAATTTGCAAAAATACCTACATTTCTGTTTTTTTTCTTTCAAGATGGGGTGCAGAGTTTACATTAATGAGCTAAATTATAAAATGTTTTGGTCTTACCAAATCGCTGCCATGAAACAAAGAGTAAAAAATGTAAAAGGGTCTGAAAACTTTATGTAAACACTATATATTTTGCAAATTATACCCTGTATCTCCAAAGCAATATTACGTCTTTTTTTTCTGTTGTTGTGATTTTCCCTGTAACTAGGGCTAATTAGCATTAGCCCCAGTTAAAGGGAAAATACAGCCTTCTGCACAACTGTAGAGCTGATCTGAGTCTGATTTTACCACTTCAGCACTTACAAAGCCACAGCGGTTATATATATTTCTACCTGTTTATATATACAGTGCTCATTGAGCACTGTATATACAAAGATTGAAAAGGCAGGGACCGCTCTCCCCTCCTGACTCTCCCCTCCGCAGCTCTACAATTTTTGTGTACCTGCGAAATCTGCTCAGATGTTTTAAAATGGTTGTGCAGAGTTAGATGCTGACCATCTGGACGTATATAGTCAACAAGCAGTCAACATCAATACACATCCTTTCTGCATCCTCTCAACCATTAAAACAAGTGGTCCACTGGGCAACCATCCGCCATGCCCGCCTATAAAAACAGGCCTACGTGGGCACATGATGAACTAATCAGCTGCTTATTTCTTTATTCTAAGAGGCATGGTCCAGGGTGGAACCCAATACAGATGAATTCACAGCCATTTTAACGGGTTTTTTAAAGCTTTTTAAAATTTTTCAAATCAGCTGCGAACTGGGTTAGAATAAAAAAAAAGATTTATTTACGTTTCAGATTTCTTGCTTCCCTCACACTAATAGATCAATGATTCCCCACCAGTGTATTTTTGCTAAATTTCAGCAATGTCACATCACTGACCACAACACATTGTTGCTCCAAGATTTCTTAAGAGGTGGGTATTGAGGAGCAGGTAAGTACTGTAGAATATACAGCCGAGTCCCATTATTATGACCACCAATAAATATCCAGAGTAGCCTCCATGTGCAGCACAGACACTTGTAAATTGGCTGGGAGTAAGTCAATAAGGTCCTGATAGGTTTCCACATGAATCTGGAGCCATGCTGACTGTAGTACACCCTGCAGCTGCTTGAGGGTGTGTGGGGGAGGATCCATAGAGTGAACACAACGATCAAGGTGGTCCCACAGATGCTTCATAGGGTTTAAGTCTGGAACATTATGGGTCCAGGGTAGTACTTGGAGGTCTTGGTCATGCTTTTCCAAACAATGTTGGACATTTCTAGCCATGTGACATGTCACATTGTTTTGCTAGAAGATCTCAATCACACCTGGGAAGAAAATTGGCAAGTATGAGTGTACATGATCTGCAAGCATGAAATTGGTCGAGAGTGCCTTCCACATGAATGAATGGGCCATGAAAACATTCCCCAGACCACATTGCTGCTACCACCACCAGCTTGTTTTCTTCCACCAATGGTTGCAGGGTGTTTGTTCCCTCGTGTTTCACACCTGACACGCCATCGTCCATCCATTTGATGAAGCAGAAAATGTGACTCATTGAAGAAGGTCACCCTTTGCCAATAAGCAGAGGACTAATTCTGACACGGTCAAGGAAACTGAAACCTTTCTGCGGAAGCTTACCTCTTACATCAGTGGTGCTCCTCAATTTCCATGAGGCTTATTGGCAGTGATGTAATTTGTCCACTTAAAATACACTTTCACCACAGCAGCTTCGAAAGGTTCCCAAACTGTGCACTTTTGAAAACAGTGCCACCCTTGGCCTGAAAGCCAATAATCATTCCTTTTTGCAACTCTCATAAATGTTTACCCAAGTCACCCATGATAACAGTGAGGGACCAAGCCAACTCGCGACACATAACTTGCTATATAAGCTATGCGCTGCCAAAATTGAAAATAGGAAGTGGCCACAATAATGAGACTCAACACTATATTTATAATATGATATTACAATGATTGTTCTAAAGTCACAAGAAGAGTGTTTTGGTCACTCATGAGTATAAAAATAGGATATCAAACGAAGGTAGGATTCACCTTGCTTATTATCAATGGGTTTAAACTACATAGCATAGTAGGAAATATGAAGTAGTCTATGTTTCTGTGTATATTTTATTGCCTTCTAGGTGCTTATTTTTTCTAATGGGCTAAATGTTATGACATAATGATGAAGGAACAAACCACATAAAGACAATTTACTGCTTATCATATAAAGAAACATATCATGGATTTAGCTCTGATTATTGCATAGCAATAGTTTCGCAAATAATTTAAAATGATATATATCTTGTAACTGCAAAATGGAAAATGTTTCTAAACTGTAATATGCAAAATTCCTAAGTCTGTAACCTAAGAGAGGAGGTATTTCTCACCCCTTTATTCAGCGCCTGATACTGAGTCTTGATAACAGCTTGTGAGGTATGTAGGAGGGTTTTTCTTTCCTCCCCAGATCGTTGCCAACTTGATAATCTATAAAGTGATACACTGACAGAGAAAGGTAAGGTGGAACCATGAGCTAATTTAGTGTTTGGATAGGGAAAAATAACAATATTGGATTAGGCTAAGCAATAATTTGTTAGAAGTAAATATAAAGTACAGTATTCCCCTGAAATACAATGGCCTCAAGTTTCAAGGGATTCAACTTATTTAGAATCTCACTGGCCATCATAAGTTAAATACAACCAAAACTTACAATGCTTTTAGGCAGCAGCAGCTCCCAGAGACGTTACCTAAGGCTATCACTAAAGCGCCTGGCAATTTACTTGAAGATGAGTGCATTCTTAAGGCACAGACTCCTGCTGCTGACCATATTCTAGCCAATCGCCATGCACCTCTAATGCCCCATTCAGATCACTTATGGCCATCCATCACTGGTCTTGATGTGAATGGGGCCCTAGTTGAGTGCTTTCTCACTAGTGAAAAATAATCTAATAGAAGGTCTATGAGCACATCATCATCTAGCATGGAAAGACAGTGCTTGTATAAGCACTTCTGTCCCTTCATTTTAGCAATGGGGAAGGGGGGGTGGGGTCTCAGCACCAGGATACCCACCAATCAAAACTTCTGACATATCACTACAATATGTACAAAGTTTTTTGAAAGTGCAGTTACACTAAAATCCAAAAAATTGTTCTAGAAAAAGCTGAACTTGTTTTAGTATGCTACTTCTCACTGTTAAATATTACAGATAGAACAACTCTCTACTTTTATGTGCTTATTTTTCTGAATTTGTTCCTTTTTAAATTGGATTGACATTTTGGGGTCCCAGAACCAATTTTCCATAGACTTATAGTTTCAACATAAATGGTTCTGCTTATATTGGAATCAATTAAAATTGTTTGAGGGACCACTCTATATAGCACGAATACTGTACTGCCTCCATGACATGTGTGGCTCACATACTGTCTTGTTATTGTTATGGTTCTATTTCAGATTTGCCTCTTGCTAAACTTATCCTTCTTGACTTCCTGTAGCCAGGCTCTGATGTAGTCAGCTTCTCCCTTCTTCCTTTCTCTAGTTCAGTTTCTTTTTTCTCCCAGCCATTTTAGGGACAGTTTTATGTTCATCAGCTCCATTTCTGACGGTGACCCAGAGAATCCACTACCTTAGCCCGTTACAACCATCATACTGCCACCAAACAAATCCCACTATACCAAGACAAACATTACGAATAACTCTACTACATTAGGACCCAATTACAACCCAAAAAATGACTACAAAGTACCAGCACATAGTGACTGAATAACATCACTAAATTAATTTTATTTAAATAAACACTTCCCAACAACATCCTTTGTTGACCATTTTATTATAAAAAAAAATTGTTCTAACGGTGGTCCGATGTAGTCCAAAGGAGAAACCTGTAAAATACAAAAAAATAATTAGCATTTGGCTGAAGCTATCTTAAACATGAATACTAAATATGGCTCCATAGGTAGACCCGTCTTTTAGATAGGTATCTTCAATTAAGCAGGAAGCCCACCAAATAATTAGCAAAACCCCCTGTTTAATAGGTTTACCTGCCCCACTCAGTATCTAGAGGAACCACGGGCAGGGGCAGGCCCCCAATAATAAATAGGTAGTTAAAAAGAGCCCCAGGTATGTAGGTAGGGGCTCCGTTTTTCTTTGTGTAGGGGAAATGATGCTAGATGGAGACTGTATGGCCAGACTGCATAAATTGCAAAGGTTGTTTAAAGTTGTGTATCTGTTGGATGGAATTGAAATATAGAAACTAAGTACCATAAATGTATACATATAAAATGCAAAGCACTGAAGGGGAAATTTGGGCCCCGGGGAAACTGAATTTTTGTGTACAAGATGCGTCCCCTTTGCTAGTGGCTGATCAGGGTTTGGATGATACAACTTCCCTCTTTTGAACCTCCTTTCCCTCCCTCCTGGCTACCAGGAATATACAGCATGATGTGGGCATTGAATATAAATGCAACAGGAACTGGTGTGCGCTACACTGGTGACAGAGTGGTGCAGTATTGTTCTCCCTCTACCTACACCCGCTGGCTGCAGGGGCTAATGCAAGATTTTCAGAGAGAGTTCGAGCACCATCCCCTTATACTTCCTGGAAAATTTTAGGTATTGTTGAATACCTTCTCGAGAAACCCCACAGTAAATAGTAAATTACAGGGGGTTTGGCCCTTTCCCCCCTCACTTTTATGTTTCATGTACTGCAAATTTTCAAGAAAGTCTTTGCAAATTTTAGCAGAGTTTTCTTGCAGATTCCAACATTTTTAGTGAAAAGGGCTTTTCCAAAATGGTTTTTAAAAGATTTTAAAAATATAAAAATTAAAAGGGGTTAAATTTTAAAACAAAATTTTTTTTCCAATTTTTTAAAAACCTTATATAACGAAAAATTAAACCCAAATTGGGAATACTTAATTTATTGGTCCTTTTTTGATTAAGTAAAGTGAACAATCAGTTGACTACCTCACCCAAAGGGATCAAAAACCTCCAAAACCCTAGTGGGGCCGTTGCCCCCGACAAACCCTTGAGTATAATTTCAAATTCATAGCACTCGAAATACTTCAAAAAATTTATTTTTTTGAGAAAATTTTACAGATATCGGTACATATGTTTCTTTTTACAAAAAAAAAAATTTTTTTATAGGGGTTAAAAGTATTTTTCCTTACTTTCGGTCAGAAGTAACCTTATTCCATAAGGGATACAATTAGAGAAAGGGCGAATTTATTTAAACGAAGTGAAATTTGTTTAGAAAATTTTAGGAAAACTTCGTTCTGAAAGAAGTCGAATTTGGGGGACTTCGGTGAACGAAGGTTTTTTTTGATTGATTAAATGGCTGCGAGCATGGCGTAA